>JAUUEC010165398.1:0-10916 GCA_032361885.1 Panulirus marginatus
TAAGATTCAGCGGTGTTGTGAATAGATTAATGTTACAGATGTTAAAGAATTAGATAATTTTCTAAGAATCTTGTTTTGTATTTCTTATTTGATTTAGTTTTGCAGAATGCAGTAGGAACATTTTTATAAGCATTTCCATGAATTTATATCTCTGATGAATGTCTGATCATGCAACTTTGTCAAAGGGATGTTTGATTATGAAAAACAGCATGTTGTCATCAGATTTTGTGTTTATCTACCAGTCTTTGTTTGCAAATATGCATGATATACAGTATTGACAAGAATAAATTTTAAATTATTATTTGTTTTATTGTAGAGTTATAAATAATACCCCAATGGCGTACTTTTTCATAATTCTCTTCTAAAATAAAATAAACAGGAAGTACAACAAACAGAATATGTTTAATTTCATAAATAGATAATCCTGTGATGTTGTTGCTTTTCTGAATATGGACAATTCTTGGCACCTGAGATTGATTCCCTTACCACTACCTTATGCTGACATGGTACTAGAAAGACTGTTTCTGTACAGGGAACTGATGAAGACATTTGATTATAAGCTCAACTTTCCCAACTATGAAAAGTAAAAATAGCTAGGGAAAGTAGTCCCAATTAACCATCAAAATGCTATTATTTCATTTTACTTTGTCCAATGATGGGACAAGAATTCATTTTTAATCCAAAGCTTCTTATTCAAAAGTTATATTAAATAGCGTGAAATTTGAGACTACTTTTGCTTCTTGTGGGTATAGTTTTATTACCCTGAGTAATGATATTCATCTACCTTTATTTGAAATTTTTTTCAGAAGGGGAAGAGTTAAAGTTAACACGAAAATTATCACCTAATTTGAAATTTGGAAACTTTTTTTCTTTCCAAGTGTAGATGATATGTCATTATCACTTATGATTTAAAGTGTACATTTTACTTTTGTGTGTTTGTGAAATTCATAGTAACGTCCTCAGAAATATATTTTCACATCTCTGGGAGAATAGAGTTGGCTGTGAATGGTGGTCATTTGTCTTGAATTATTTGTGATTACTCACTCATTGTTTTCATTGGCTTCATCCTCTCCACTAGTGGGCATGAAAGGTCCCATATTTTTTTATTAAGTACAGTGGGTAGACAGTTCTAGTCTTTCAATTTTTTATCCTTTTGTTGAGTCCTTTTGTAATGGAGATAATTTTGCTTTAGATCACTTTCATTTGCAGTGTTGGAGTATGTAAAATTCTGCTAGCTCTGATTTATGAATGTAGTTAATGCTATATAATGAAAAAAATGAATTTCATTATCATAGATATCATTAATGTATCTCAGTTTGTTAGTTGAAATACATGACCATAAATTATAGAAAAGATGTTTTTTATTCACAGCGACTTTCTATTTTAAAGCAGGTTTAAATTATTTTACACAAATAGCTTATTTTACATTGACTTACCTAGGTTATTTATAACTGAATTTTTATGATTCAAAGCACCTAAAAGTATTAGTTTCTTCTTACTGTTTATTGTCACCCACAGTCACATCTCGCTGTATTATGTATGCCTCAAGTAACATAATTCTAAACTGTTCATGTCAAACTTTAGGTTATTGTGAAGACATTTTCACATCCTTCTACAACACGAAGCATATGAAGGGCTTTATGTCATCACCCTTTAGGTCTGTCTGTCTCTTTGTCTGGCTTTTAACTCATTCCTGTTGTCATGGTAACTCAAGAAAAATATATGGTGAAATTTCATTTGGATACCATATGTACCTCATGTGAAGGTGGTGGACAAAAGATTTTGGAACATAAAGTTCAATGAATTTTTGGAATGAGAAGGAAATGCATTGCCACCACATTCAGCATGTATGAGATATTATGTCCTCTCCCATGTGTCTCTCTGTCTGTCTGTGGGCATATTCTTGTAATAACTCAAGAACAAGAGGACAGAAATTTCATGCTTATGCCTTAAGGATACCATTCGGAGATCAGACTTAGGGGAACATAGTTGCGTAGATTTAAACGAGTGGGAAAACCAAATTATTTCCAGTGCTGTATGTCAGGAGTGCTTAATGATTAGAAGTTGAAATGTATAACATTTATGTATGAAAAGAAATGACATATACATTATTGCAAATTAATGAACACATTATTATTTATTTACTTCCTTATATTTAACTCTTTTCATGTGCAACTGATTTTTTTTAGTGCCACTGAGTCCAAAAAGCAGCCTTTTTATATTATCTATGAAAAACACAAAAGATAAAATCTGTCATATTTTAATGAGTTAAGATGTAACTATTCCTAGTTTAAAGATTTAACCATTCCTAGTGTAGGAAAAGCATTATTTATTAGATTGGCCAATCCTAAGTATGCAAAAATATTGTAACTTTTTAATCTAAATGATTAAGTACACATAAAAAATCAAACCTGTTATTGTTTCTTTGAATTATGAGTTAATCATTTCTAGTTGAGAAAAAACACATTATTTACTGGATTGGGCAATCCTAAATAGAGGCAGTGGGGTACAGTGGTGGGTGCTAAAGATAGCAATGGGCTTTACGGGCAGAGGTGGGTTCCACAGGTGAGGTGAGTCCTAAGAGGTATGTGGCCATCTGTCTTGATCATTAGCAGGTTACTGGGGCCTCCAGGGAATTCCGATGACTTGTCCGTTATTTGGCTTGCCATCTGTGGCCAATGAACAAAACCTGCATGGTGCACAGAATTCAGCTCGTGACAGGAAATTACATGTGTAAATTGACATCGGTTCCACTTAGCTTTGTAAAACATCAATTGATACCCAATAGCACTGTGGGTGTTAACTCATGGTGAAATATTAGGCGATGTAAGTGCCTCTTATCTCACATTCTACAAGGTCTTCCCCTCCACCCAAAAAAAAATAAAGACCCAGGGACAAGTTATCTTTTTTTTAAAACTACATTAATCCATATTTACTGAAGGTGAAGATAGTGTTTTTACAGCATTGATTGCATTGTGTCTCATTTATCTTGTTTTGACTGATTGTAAATCTTCATGTTCACTGTGAATATTTTGAATTATTGAATAGAATGGAATGTTTTTATATACTGCTAAACTAATCATGCAGTTTCTTGACTTATCAGACATAACCGTCTGCGATGGGTGAATGAAATTTATTAGTTTCTTACTTTTTTATTCTGTATTCTGTAAGAGCATAATGTTGTATATACATCATTATTTTATTGAACTTATGTTCCTTTTTTAACTTATGTGTCTCATTTCATTATTTACTTAGTGTTTTTGATGAAGGTGTGTTTAGTGTTTGTGATGAAGGTGTGTTTGATAAAGCCTAGTGTTTTGATGAAGGTGTGTTTGATAAAGCCTAGTGTTACTGAGGAAGGTGTGTTTGATAAAGCATAGTATTAATATAAATACATTGAGGTTTGCACACACATGTTGCACTCTTATTTATAGAAGGATTTTAATGAGTTCTTAGTAATAGAAAGTAACTGGCTTATTCATTCACTCTCTAATCAATATTTTCTGTTTCCTTTCAAATGATATGCAGAAGGTAGTTCATGTGACTGTTTGATGTGGTCGTATGTCTTAGTTTTCCCTCTTGACGTGAGTGGCGCTGGATTCTCAAGTCCTGCCCTTCTGTCTGTTCTAGGGCACACGGCATGGCGTAGGTGACCAACATCAGTTCGTGGGACTGCACATCCAACATCGGCATGCCCAACACACTGAGCGTCAACTTGAACAGCATCACCCAAAGAATCAAAGAAGTTCTCTTCCTCATTTATCATTTAAAAGAGGCAACACTCATGCTGATCCTCCTCATAAAGGAACTAGAATAGTCCCAGAGCAGAGTGATGTTCAGAAGGGCAGTGAATCCAGCTCTCTTGGACTAGGAAATAATGCGTCCCAGAGTGCTAATCAAATAATGGAAGATCTGATGAGAAGTACAGGAGGACCATTAGACGAATCTGGTTTAACTCAGCAAGCTTCTCTCTACAAGGCTGCTCAGGCTAATGAAAATAGTGCAGACTTTCTTTTTAAGGGCACAAATTTGGGTGAGAATTCAAACAGCTCCCAAGATGTACAGATTTCCCTGGATAACCACATATTGCTTGAAAGCTCGCCTCAGAGATATTCTCAGCAACATAGTTCTATTACTGATCAACCGGGTGAAAACCTAACAGTGCCTGAAAATGCTTCTGGTGAACATCAACAAATAAAGCAGTTGATGGGTTATGAAAGTGTCTCTAAGTATGTGTGTCAGTGGTGTGGAAGGAACTTTGACCGGATATCCAACCTGAAGCGCCATGTTCTCCTCCACTCAGGTATAAAACCTTTTAAGTGTTTGTACTGCAACTACCGTGCCACACAGAAAGCTAATGTAGTGCAGCACCTAGCAAGTCGACATAGGGATGAAATGAGAGCATTGTTGCATAATAATATAAATGTGAACGATATCCTTGTACCTTCTGGCCCAATGAAAAGATAGAATATCCTTAAAAGATATCTATTAAAAGCAAAGTCTGAGAAATTACATAACTTTAACCCGTGTGAAAATTTTTTGATGTAGTAAGCAAATTTTTCATATTCAATGTTTTTTTAATATAGTATTCAAGCAGTGTATAGGTACATAGATATTTTCAATTGGGTGCTGTACTTGTATTTTGTAAGCTTTCAGGAAAAGTTTTTCATTGGTATTTTTTATTTATGTCTGTTGAACTCATTTGACTGTCGTATATGTTGTCAGTAAGTACGGCTTACCATGAACTCATGCATAATTTAAAATTTTTTAGATGAATAAGTTTTATTAGGTAAGATGAACTGAATGTATTTGGACTGCACATGATGATATTTGCTTCAAATGTGAATAAGTTGTGAGTTAGATGTATAACTAGTAAATGTGCACTAAAATTATTTTCCAGAATTGTAGTAGATATTCGATATATCAAAAGTGTATTGAAGGTTACAAAACAATAGAAGCAATTTCCAGGGAGGAGTGGTGGGTGGTATTAGAGACAGAACCATTGGTAGTGATTTTAATTCTGACTGTGGTGTTAGTTTTAGACATATTATTATTGACATAGTTGTAGCTGACTAATGTCTTAAGATTAAAGTTCATACAGCTACAGGCAAGGTAGGGTTTTTTGTTGTTTTAAGTGAGGATAATAACTTATGAATACTGCTTGTGCTTGATGTGTTCAGTCTTTGAATTCAGTGGAGGTAAGCAAAATTTTTGTTGAAAAACAAGTGAGGCAGTATCAACAAAGTTACAATAGAAAATGATTGGAGAGTGTTCTTCAGTATGTATTATCAGTACAGTTTGAGATATTTTTGCCATATCCAGTCTCAAATAAGTGATCCTCAAAAACTCATTGAGAGAAAGATTTGTTAAGAAAAGTCAGTAAAATGCTAAATGAATAAATGGTAGCTGTTGTTATTTGATCATGTTCTGAACCTCCAAAAAAAGTTTTGAACTTGTATAAAGTTATATTTTCCTTCAGAGGAAGCAAATGAGAGAGAGAGGTAAGAGAGCCCTGCTCTCTTTTGTAAATGATATAGTAATATTCCCATATTACCTTGTGTGTAAACCCATCATCTTACCTTAAGTGCCAGGATCACATTGCATAGACCACTGCTTGCCATCAACCTTTGTATAGAAGGCTGACTTCACAAATATAAAGTCAAAATATACATGAATGAGCAGAACTAACTCATTCTCTTAACCACAAAATACATTATAGGAAGTTTAATAAAGTAACAAGTGGAAGACACATTAGAAGAGAAGTGCGAGGTTTGTTCAATGGCCCTTTCTTAGGGAAGAAGAAGTTTTCAGACACTCAGAATTCATTTCTTCCTTAGAGGGATCAGCCACAGAGAAAGAGAAATGAAGCCTTAGCTGATTGGGTTCACTGGAAAACTTAAACATATTGTAGAATTTAATAAGCCTGGTAGACCTATTAGTGCCACATGAGTGTCCTGCATAGCTTGACTTTGGTATCAGTGGATGATATTGTTGGCAGAGCTCCACAGATCTCTGTGACCAATATCCTTCAGCAAGAGGTTCCCAGAAAGGCTTGAGTGGAGGTCAGCTTTCTAACATTATGGTTAGGGGAATCTGAGAAAGTTTGGGACTTTGGGATGAATTATTTGATGTGTGTGGCATTGTTCACTGATGACAGGAAGTTTGGAAGCAAGGGAGATAAAAAGTTGATTACCCAAGTAATTGGATGTTGACTTTGTTATTTCATTCTTCATTAGAAATTTGGGATTAGGGAAAATCCATACCCAATATCATGAAAATTGAGGGGGTTCTTGCAATGAGACATTTTATGAATCTCATTCGATTTGTGTCTCGTGGCTAGAGCCATGAGAAAGGCATGGATATGAAGTCCCAAGTCTTGCATCCCACCCTCAAGGATGGATACTTTTTGAACCCTGGAGAGATGGAAATGTGCCTTAATGTATTCTGTAAAGTAATGCTTGATGCCCAGATGTGTGTTGGAAGGACCTGTTTTTCCTATTTAATGGTTCAAAAGAGAGGGGACCATGAACAATAAGGGAGACAATATATAGAACATTAATGAGTTGAGATGGAAGTGAGTCAACCATATCTAAGTCAAGAAATCATTTATGAAAAATGAGCAGAAACTTGGATAAGTAAACATCTCATAGTAGGAACTGCTAGACAAGATGTTCTGGAGCATAAACTACTATGCAACGTGATGGTCTTGGGGGGAAACCACTGAGCAAGGAAATGGTACACGATAGAAACCGGTAGGCAAGAGAGTAGTTCAGAGTTTAAACTGATAAGGGAATGGTTTGGAAGGGACCCATTAAGAAAGAGGGAAGGATGGTCCATTAGCTTAGAGAACATCTTAGTTTGTGAACAACAGTGCCAGGGAACATATCAAAGGGGAACTGCTAGATAACAGTTTGAAGTTATACTATGTAAACTTTTCCAAATGTTTTATAATAAACATAAAGCTATAAAGATAATGTATGTATAGAACTCAATATGGTTGGATAGTGTAAACAGACTGCAATTAGCAGGAAATGTGATGAAAATATGATAGGAATACAGAGGTTTACATACTTTATATTTTTGGAGTTTTATACTTAGAATGTTTGAGAAGTAAAGGCACTGGAATATAAACATACGTGAAATGAGGTGGTAAGTTAGATTAGGAGCCTGAGACAGGATGATAGAGTGCAAGCAGTACAATATATACAATGAAAGTTTAAGTAGGGAGAACTTTGAGGAAGTGGATTGCTTTAAGGAGCTGGAAGTGCATGTAGCAGAAGATGGAACGAGGGGGCTGATGTGAGTCATAGGGTGAAAGAGGGAACTAAGGTCTTGGGTGTATTAAGGAGTGTGTGGAAGGAGAAGTCATTGTTTGAAAGGACAAAGATAGGTCTGACAGTATAGTAGTCCAGACAGTGTTGTATTGATGAACATCTTAGGGGTTTGAACACAAAAGAAAGGAAGAGGGTGGACATGCTGGAAATGAAGTGCTTAAGGACAATATGTGGTGTGATGTGGGTTGATTGTGTAAGGAATGACTGTCTAAGAGAGGTGTGGTAGTAAGTGCAGTCAGATTGAGTGTGTCAACCAGGTTGAGCTAAAATGGTTTGAACAAATATAGAGTGGATGCATGAAGAAAGACGAAATAAGAGGATCATTGTTTCAAAAGTGGACTGAGCATAAGGGAGGTGGAGACCAAGAAGGAGATGGAAAGACCTTGTGAAGGAGGCCAGAACATTCAGAAGGGCACATGGTATGCATCAGATAAAATGAAAGGGATTGATATGGTAATTGTAGGGTTGACATGTTAGCAGTGACCTAAGCCAGGAAATAGATGCAATTGAAATAAACCCTCAAGTTAGTGTATGAGGATTGGCTGTGGATTATAGGCCCTGATTTTGGTGCATTGTGTATGATAACTAGAAAAGGCATATTTGAGAATGAGGACAGTGTTTGATACTACCTCTGTGAGATGGGAAAGACATTTAATTATTAAAAAAATCATGAAAACATTCATTGCCTCTGTAGAAGTCATTTCCACATTCTTTATTATCTTTCTGTGATGAGTTAGCTCATAAAGTTTTATTACTCATGCCCCTTTGATCCCTTTTAGATGAAAAATTTGGCACACTTAGTTTTCTGTGCATCATCATTATTTAAAATCTAAATGCATTTTACCCTCTAGGGGAAATAAGGATTGGTTATGAACCCACAAGAGAGAATGGATTGATGTCACCATAGACTAAGATCATTATATACTGGCAGAATTTTTACTTATTTCAAAAGTGAGAATACACTCTTGGGCATTGCTTACAACTGAAGTGCAATCCTAACCCTGAGATGAGCCAATTACACAACATTTTATCTGGGATTTGTGGTATATAACATACAAGCACAAGGTGAATTTCAAATGAATGGCCATTCTGACAAATTTCAAGCAATGTTCACAGTCTGCAGACCCTAAATTGTTCTTGCTTATGAAACTTGGCTAGCATGACACTGTACATCGTAATTTTATCTTTTTCAACATGTGGCATACCATTTCATATTGTCATCAACATAAGAGGCTGAAATTTTCCAGTAGCAATTTGTAATTTATAGATATTATATCCATTTAAGATGTGGTTTAAAGAAAAATTAATGAACTGTCCTCAGAATTACTTTCTTGTTTAAAGAAAACATATAAACAGTCCTCAGAGTTCCTCACTTAAGTATGTATCCTGTATTGATTATCAGTGCATGTCACCTAGCTGTAGTAACAGACATCCACTGTCCAGGGAAGTACTACTGCCTGGGTATTGGAAAGGCTAACAATAGCAAAGCAGTAAGCCATCACTGAGCCATTTTCATGTAGCCCTCTTCCCCTGGCCCAGGTCACTGTTTTGTTTGCTCTTTTTGCCTCAGCTTCATGTGGGATACTAGCACTTACTCCACAAAGTCACACCCTCTCCATCTCAAACAGAACACATCACAATACAAACTCACACTACCTTTTATTATTGTCCACTCCAAGTTTTCCTTACTTTTTCACAAAATTCATGACAGAACATTTTCATTTAGATTCTCTGTTGCTGAATCAGAGCAGTGCCACTGGTCGAGGAGGGGTAGATGATTCTCACTGCCCTATTGACAAAATCAAGCCTTTGGAACCTGCTCCAATTTTCTGGACTGAGCTCCCGTACTTGGCTTGTCCTCTTCATTTCTGCAATGTAGGAACTCTCAGATCTAACCTTCCCTCTGCAGAATGCTGTCTCAACACCTCCTCCGTGATCATTTTTTTTCAATCTGATATGATCTTTGATTGGGGCTTGTTTTCATATGGTCTTTGATTGGGGCTTGTTTTGCCTATGTCGTATCAGTTACTATAAAAAAGTTTATGCAACCTAACCTTCGTAGTCATATTGATTGATCATATATTAAGTCTGTATATCTGGGTAATTACATAGCCAATTATAAGTGCAATTATAATGTGTGGTGTTTTTGGATTCTGCCTACATAAGGTTACACTGCAAGTGGAAGGTCACTTTTTGTGAAGTTGTATCATCGTCAGTGGACAAAAGAGTACTATCTCAATGAGGAACTTCTCCTTCTAGAGGGATTCATCATTTACTTGTTGCTGATTGTAGGACAGCCTTAAGACTTGCATGAGCTTATCTTACCTAAAAGAAGGGTCTTGGGGTTATATAGTGATTATGATTATATTGTGCTGTTGCAGTTGTGCAATTGACCTGGGTTGCACTGTATCTGTTTTCCACACCGGTATGATTAGCTGTTATTTATCATTAATTCATGTAGATAACTTCAAGGTTCAAATTAAAACAGTACATTACATTATTCTGAAAAGACCAGGTTTGCTGTTTTAGTCTTCTGGCTTCATAGGTTACATGAAATTACACAACAGTTTTAAGGGAGTATTATAAAGAAGCTGCATATACCTGGTAAAGCAGAATGTAGTGAAAGGTTATGGTGTCATTGTTGCCTCTCAGTGACAGAAAAATAAAGATTAAGAATTAAGGCAATAAGCAAGATAAAGATGATTGAGGCATTGACTGTACTGCACCTTCCACTGTTATTTCCTAATAATTCAGAAGAAAACTTTTATGTTTACTTTAAAGAATGAGAGATATAGGCATATTAGTAATAGCCAGCATTATTTGTTTCTGTTCTTAACATTCTTTGTGTCAGAAATGGTGCTCTTAATAATCAAGGTAATTTAACTACTGAACTAAATCTCAGTATGTATTCAACTTCTGAGGGGTTAGTAACATATTTGTATGAAACCTTATAATAAATCATCTATAATCAAACAAGTTTTTGGATGATAAATTTTGCCTTTAAAGAATTAAGCAATAGTCATTATTGTTATTTCTTCTAGTGGAATGGCTTGGACAAGAATCATAACTAAAAATTTCAGTTAGCAGTCATCACATTTTGCATTTCTGTAGGTTTTATGAAGTATATTCCACTTCACTTAACAGCTTGACCTGTATTCATTTTCTTACCCAGACCTGTAATGAGTGTTTTCTTGTCAGGTTTCTTTATACATATTTCAGACATCTGGGTCATTTAAAAACTTCTGTCACTTTCATAACTATTTCTTTTAAATTTTATGTCAATTCCGGCTCCATCTTAACTCTTATTTTCATCACTGTCAAATTTCATAATTTTTTGTATAGTTTTTAGTGTTAATTTGTTTTCATACTGTCACATCTTTGTGTAGGTATAATCTTCATTACAGATGAAACAGAGTTGTTATCCACTAGAAATAAGAGTTTCATTTTTTAGCTTGAAGAAAATCAGTTCAAATGTATTTGATAGTAAAAAGATTATAAGATTTGTTGTATAATATCAGTTGTAAGAATTTTTAATATAAACATGCAAATAGAACCAGATTAAACAGAACAATCAATACCTCC
>JAUUEC010167603.1:0-10906 GCA_032361885.1 Panulirus marginatus
ATGCCACACCCTGTCAAAAGCCTTAGATATGTCAAGGGCAACTACATATGACTCCCCAAAATCTTTCAGGGATGATGACCAGACATTAGTAAGATAGGAAAGAATATCACTAGTGCTGACACTTGAAAGAGATGTATGTGGCATGCGAAAGGTGGAAGGTGGGCTGATAACAAAGGGTAGAGAGTGGTAAAACTGCAAGTGAATGAGAAAAGAGAGTCATTCAGGCAGTACTTACAGGGAAGGAGTGCTAATGATTAGGAAATGTATAAGAGAAAGCACCAGGAGGTCAAGAGGAAGTTGCAAGGTTGAAAAAGAGGGCAAATGAAAGATGGGATGAGTGAGTATTAGTATACTTTAGGAAGAATAACATGTTCTGGAAAGAGATAAATAATGTGCAAAAGACAAAAGAACAAATGGGTACATCATTGAAAGGGAAGTGATTACAGGTGGTGATGAAGTGAGGAGGAGATGGAGGGGGTATTTTGATGGACTGCTAAATGTGTATGATGAGAGAATGGCAGATGTAGGGTGTTTTGGTCAGGGTGGCATGTAAAGTGGCAGAGTCACAGAGAGTTGTTTGGTGAAGAGAGAAGTGGTGAAAGCCTTGTGTAACATGAAATGTGGCAAAGCAGCTGCAATGGATGGTATTGCAGTTGAACTTATTTAGAAACGGGGTGACTGTGTTGTTGATTGTTGCTGACTGGTTAGTAAGGATTTTAAACATAGATCATGTTGAGGTGCCTGAGGATTGGCAGAATGCATGTATAGTACCATTGTACAAAGGCTAAGGGGTAGAAAGGTGAGTGTTCAAACTACAAAGGTATAAGTTCATTGACTATACCTGGTAAGTTGTATGGGAGGTTACTGACTGAGAAGGTGAAGGTATGTACAGAGCATCAGACTGGGGAGGAGCACAGTGGTTTCAAAAGTTGTAGAGAATGTGTGGATCACGTATTTGCTTTAAAGAATGTATGTGCGAAACACCCTGAGAAGCAGATGGATTTGTATGTGGCATTTATGGATCTGGAGAAAGCATATGATAGGGCTGACAGAAATACTTTGTGGAAGGTCTTAAAAATATATGGTGTGGGAGGAAAGCTGCTAGAAGCAGTGAGAAGCTTTCATCAAGGGTGTAAGGCTAGTGTATGAGTAAGAAGAGAGGCGTATGAATGGTTCCAGGTGAAGGTTGATCTTCAGAACGAGTGTGTGATGTCACCATGCACTAAGAGACCTCTATATCTAAGCAGCAGACAAGCTTAGATAAGCTACTAATTTTAGGTAGTAATAAGGAAAGAAAGCAAAGCCAATACATACAAACAGCAGAAGACAGAAACATCTGAAGATGCACAATTACAGGTAATTATAAATGACTAATACCAAAGTCACGGAAAGAGGCATGAAAATCAACACAAGGGTAAAAAGCATCAGTAATCTTATTGTATATTCTCACCATCACATTCTCTTTCATCTTCAAAATCTGTGCAATCTTTGGTGCCATTACAACGTTGCAACCATGGATGGACTGAGCCGTCTAAGCATGTGAAGGTGGTCATGCAGGTAACAGGCTCTTTTAAAGGGAAGGACAGTCAATAAGCAGGATTAGTAAAAAAAAAATAAGAATGGTTAAAAAGGTTTTCATCACCCACCAACAATAGCTTTTGATATCTACTCAAGGCAAAATATGTCCTCAACCTCAAAGCTACTATCAATAATAGTTTTCCTTCCAGTAGACATGCAAATGGAAGACAATGTGATTGACAGTAAATTTCAAAAAAGAAAAAACTACAAGTGCAGCTATCATTTATGGAAAGTTACAAATAAAAAATCTGGAGACCTTGAAGCTTCAATTAATGCATATATCATCACATACATGAGTATTATGTTTCATTTGCAAACAAGCATACATTCTTTGTATTTTCATCATTTTGTATCATTAAGAAATATCAAGGGGTTATATATCCTTAAGCTCTTCAAAACATTTATGGAAAAGTGATTAATATATAAAGTTAAATGTGATTATGAAAGATAAAGTCATTTCATAATTAATAGTATCACAATCAGTATGCTCAAAGCACCACAAACATTTTACATGATGTGATTAAAGTGACTGACAACTCGATCATAATAATCAACGCTATACTCATGAATAATCTATAATGCTTAAACATTAATAAGAAATGCTCAGATAACACTCCTACTGCACATGCAAATACTTAATTTGCTTTAAATTGAGATTAGTGATGCAGGGAAAAGAAGCTTACCTTCATGCCACAAATATCTTGTCAATGCAGCATCATTACAAACAGAAAAGAAAGTGCAAACAGAATTGCTGAAAAAATATGAGTTTTCACAAAACAGAAGATTTTTTTTTACTCTTGTAATACTAGGTTAGTAAGACCAGAGCCAGAACCTTCCACCACTTCCAGTCTTTTGGAAAGTTTATGTAGTACAGACTAACATAGTGAAAGTGGAGGTTAATAATAAAATTTTCTCTAGGTACACGAACAAAGGGACATTCAGAAAAATATTTTCAGCATATTTTAGGAACAGATCAGAATACATAATCAGTTTGGTCACCACATATGAAGAAATGAACAAATTTGATAAAGAGAATGTCCAATGAAATGCAACAATGACCATACCTGATGAAAGAGAACTGTTACAGGGAAAGGATGACTAACATGAATTAGTTCAAGCTGGATGAGGTAAGATTAACAGATTTTACCTTTCTATGCTGATTTGACACTGATGATTATAAAAAATTATTAAAAATCATTATTGAAAAATCAATGCTGGGACAGAGAAAGACACTCTATAGGGTACTAATCTAATAAGACGTAAGGAAGTACAGTCAAAGCTCAAAAATCTAAATTTCTAAAGTCTATACAGTTCATGAATCCAAGGAGTTTCTCTTACCTTATTATAAGACACTCCTTAACATTATCTTTTACATCTTATTTATGAATTCTTATAGTAAATTTTCTATCTTTTTATTATCTAAAAATGCTACTTCAAAGCTACCTTTATGCTAAACCACAATATCAATAAGGTCCTCTGTTTTGAATGATGCCATTCTGTTTGACACCTTTGTCAAATGGCATGGTATGGTAACCATGAGAATAGAGGAAATGAGTTATAATGGGAGATGAGGGAGCTTTGGAGGGTGTCTTGTAGGATATGATAATAGTCTCTGTGCTTTAATTAGTATATTGATAAACCAAATATTTGTACTAGACTTGTTTGCTTCAACTTATATCAAGGGTTGATCTGATAAGAGCAGGAACTGACTAAAAAGCATGTAGTTTTCAGGTGTTCAGATTTTTGAGTTTTGACTATACTCCTAAAGAAACAAAGTAGTGGATGAACTGAAAAGTTTATTTAAAAAAATAAGCATGCAAATAATATAAAAGAAAAAACTATGATAGAGAATGTTTTAGATCTAATGCCCTTCAAAACAAACACAACCACCAAGATTAGTTCTACTGTTCTAGCTTTAGTGTTATAGTAGTGTCTAAAACCATCTACACCCTCCTTATCAGGTTTGCTGGTATTGCTTCTATCTCATTAAATGAAGCAATTGACTTTGCCTTTACATCTTCCCTACATGCACCATAAACCCATCCTTCTCTCTTTTCTAACCATATCTTCATACTCAATGCCAAAAGTTACAATGACCTTGTCCCTAACTGCAGATTTAATAAAACCCCACTACAAAAATCTTCATTCCCTTGATGGAATTCCATCATACTTCTCTCTTTTTACTTCTTATCTTCACATTCTTGTCCTTGCATTCCCTTTCCTCAAAACCGATAATATGTTTTTCCAATTGCTACTACCTACCTCTTTCTAAAACAATATTCCATTTCCTTAAAAACTTTTAAATTGTATTCTTTTGATCATTTCTTCTCAAGATGTGCTGGTTGTGGGAAATGCATCATTCATATGTAGCACTTGCATGTAGAAAACTTTATGCAAGAGATGATCAAAAACTCTTCTGATGCTCATCATAAAAAAATCATGGCAATATTCAGATTATATAACTGAACAACTTTATCATGTTTGCCAAAGCTTCGAAATGAATTTGGCTGTGGATGTAGGTTTACTTTGGTTCCTACCATTGTTTATGGGTATGGAAGGCTAGTTGACATGGCAATACCAAAGTATATGCTGACCTAACAATGGCTGTTTGTTTGTGTATTGTGGTAATGCTATGGGGGGTATCCTTTCAGTTCACCAGTACTTTGGAATCATCTGCAACATTCCTCAGGACTAGAAAAGGAAAAAGGCTCTGGCAATGCTTTTTCTAACCTTTTAACAAGTGCAGAAAAACAAAGATATACAGAAGACAGTAGTGACACACTAAATCATTAATTCCTTCAAAAACTGAACACTGCCTTTATACATGTATATGAGTGTCAACAAGTGATAGTTGCCTTTTATATGGCACTAACCACAGAAGTCCTCGTCAGAGCCATCTGGGCAGTCAGGGATGAGATCACACCGTT
This sequence comes from Panulirus marginatus, assembly GCA_032361885.1. Lineage (NCBI taxonomy): Eukaryota > Metazoa > Arthropoda > Malacostraca > Decapoda > Palinuridae > Panulirus > Panulirus marginatus. The sequence goes on from JAUUEC010167603.1 coordinate 4,506, forward strand.
TATCCTTGTGGAAGCAGCTTGACATATCACGACAAATGAACTCATACCATTCACATGATGGAGGCACTGAATTTTATAAAATAAAAAAAAGTGTTACTGAAAGGTGCTTTTTTAAAGCAATAAGCACTTACTTCCAGCATGCAGTGGTGTACAAAGCACAGTCATGTTACTGAGACAGCTGCAGATACCAATCCTCCAGATTCAACTTTTTTTTGTACCACATTCAAATTATAAAGCTTAATTCCACTTTACAATACTCTTACCATCAAATACATTTTGTAAGAAGACTAATTCATATCTGTTTCATCAACAGCTACTTCAATGAGGCATAAAAGGATTTCAGATGTTGGAGGTCCTATAGTGAAAAGCCTGGGAAAGTCCATACTTGTCCTTTCAGTGGTTGTACCACTTGTAAATGTTAACTCTAAATCATAAGTATCATAATGCTAATAAAAAACATGGCTGAGGACTCATGATACTACTTACCATTAATCCTGATGAGAGAATAAATGAAACAATCAGGAGGTGCCCTGAAGACTTTGTCACATTTGTCTTATTCGCAAACACTTCATATAGGAATAACAGGATTTTAGATGTTTACAGCCTTATGATAAAAAGTATGGTGCCCCTAAGAAATGGTCCACTGGTTGTTTGAATCCTTACACAAGTTTTAACTAAATCGCATCATAACGCTTATCAGGAAAGACTTGTAATTCATGACACCATACAGACATCATTTACAATTAGTCATGAACAAAAAAAATCAATACAAAACTCCAGAAAGCAGCCCTATCTTACAAAGCTCTTTCAGTTAACAGTATCCCTCATTTATTTTGGGGGCTGCATTCCTATAAAGGCTGATATAAGCAAATCTGGTATCAAACAAGATGGGTTTCGGTAATAGAAGAGTTCCATTCCTAGCCAATACCAAACTGCCCCTTTTGACGGAGATAAACTAATAGCAATTTCATAATAAGATTATGTAAATATTACTGAATGACCATTACAAATGAGTATATTTTACTGTACTCACCAATATATTGTTGTTTCCTGCAAGAAGAGAGCTGATGTCAGGTAAGTTTAGAGGAATACAAGGCTGAATCGGGGAAGGTGATAAGGTGCTTGATGTGTTGATATTAGATACACAGCCAAAAAGAATGAAGTTCACATACCATTTCTACTCTTTGTTATAGCTTCATTTGTAGAAGGACTTGGTGAATGTTTGGGAGGTGCCATAACACCAACAAAAAGAGCAAATCAAGTCTGTGATCACTGTACATTTCATACAATGAGCACAATTCAAACCTATGTGCTCAACCCTAGGCAGTCCATGGTACTGTGATATCCACTAGTATACTTATTTCTAGCATATATCATTGCCTCATTATTCATGTTTTATTCATCATTCTTAGTTCTTTTCCAAAGTATGTTTATGTCATAGCTTATCAAGTTTTTGTTATACTTTTTTTAATAGAAATGAAATTAGTGATTAAAAAAAGTTTTTGAAGGTCTGATTTCTCATTTTCAGGTTGTGATAATATTTTAAAATATACAAATAAGCACAAAGTGGTAATGGCATGGATAGGCCACACTTCCTATAATTCACAGTACTACTTCTAAGTAGATATTTTTCTGATGTATTAGAGTGTCTCACTGTTTCTTCATCATTCTCATTCTAGCAATAATTCAACAAGCTTTTACTATTTCTTTATCACATTCATACAAGCACAAAAATAAATGTTTACTTCTTTACAATTTATGTTAATTACACTACCATGTAAATGTGAATTCTGGCTCTGTATAAACAAAAAATTGCAGATAAAACACAAAACTTCATTTGTTTGAATTTGTGAAATTAATATAAATGAGGGCTACCTGTATATCCTGACAGCAATATATGCTAGAATAATACTTGATGCAAGTAGTGCATTAGATGACCTCTATAGATAACAGAAAACTTACTATATCAGACAAAAAACTGTCCTTTCTTTCATTTACATTTCTTTTACTTAGGCCATATTCTATGCAGCTCACTTCTATGGTCTTACATGAACATTCTTGGTGTCATTGTAAAATCTAACCTTTCTTGGAAACTTAACATGACAGAAAAAAACTGGGAGTCCTGTTCAGGTGCAATAAATTCTTTCCTTCTCATGCATTGCTCAATTACAAAAAGGACTGATCTGTATTCGTCTCACATCTGGGAGGTTCTAGTTATACATCCTCACTAGACAGAGTTGAGTCTAATGCAGTAACTCTTACCAACTCTACTTGTCTGATCTCATAACCTGCTCAGCTTACTTTACACTGTACTGCTGGCTCACTTTCTATCTCTACAGATATCACTTTGGATTCTGCTCCTGAGAGCTGGCTGCTTTTGAGCCCTTACCATTACTAGTGTTAGATCTTGTGAGCCTCAGCAAACTTCTGTGTCATGATTTCTGTTTGCTAATTAGCAACACAAAGGAGGGCTATTGTGAGATCTATTTCTTTCCCTGTACCTCAGAGTTCTGGAGCTCTGCTGTGTTTCCTAAAAACTAAGAAAAGTCCCTTTTCAAAAATGCGAATGTCCACTTTCTTAAAAATTCATAAAGCATTTTCCTTTTCTCATCTTAACTTCTCTCTCTCATTACCCCATTCCAGATTTCATTAATAGCCTTGCCTTAATGTGGACCTTAGTCCATACCTGCAGCTGCCAATTAGAGAAAAAAAACTCATTATTCATAATACTATTTCACTTCTCTATCTATTCAGACTTTGCTTAAGCATATGAAAAGTAAACTGCAGAAGTAAGCTGTGTAATTACTCACTACTTACTTCCTACTCTAAGAGTACCTTCTGTCCATATGAGGCTCCTTCAGCACTCAGGAAGCTGGCCATGTCTACTAGTTGGGATCAAGGGTCATAAAGTGTTGTGCTGTGTGTGCATCTATGTTCAGAGAGTGTAGAACAATTCAGCAGAAAGTGCTTGGTGTCTTCTTTATGGTAACTGTATCATGGGTAAGAAGGGCCAAGGAATATGTAGAAACAGTCTTTGTAGTGATGTAATGATTGGTGATGTCCAAAGCATAAACGGGAGAGTGTAAATCAGGTTTGACTGAGGACTTTGGTTTCTTATGGGTGTACATCTGGTGGGCTGGAGTTTAAAACTAAGTAGGGAGGTCAGTTGTTTAGTGCTTGTCAGGTTATTTCAATGTGTATGTGTTCTGTCACTGTTATTTGTTGGGGGAAGCGGGAGCTCTGAGTAGATGTTACTGAGGCAGGCATAAGCATTTCATTTCTCCTTGGGGTTATCAGTTTAGTTATACAGTGACTTGGGTGGGAGGGGTCAAGTGCTGTTGCAAAGAATTGGGTGCCAAGCATGTTGAGGTGGGTCTGTATTGGGAGGGTCTTTGCTTCATAGTAAGGGTTAAGTGTTTGTAGTTGCTAGAAAGCCATTGATTGTTCTGAGTGCACTATACTGTCTAATTCCTTATTTGTACTCTATGGAGACTCTTTTGCCATGGACACCCCCTTGATGGGAGTTCCCAGAGGGTACAGATGTCACAGTTGTAGATAGATAAATATATAGAGGAGAAAAAGTTACACTTGTGGAGATCCATCTCTTAAAACTCACTTGACAATCAGACCTCACTATTGCACTTTTAAGCACACTGTGCTGAAACATCTACAAAACTTCTACAAATTATCAGAGTGAAAGTAATGGACAGGATATGCTTCTGAATCTATTTTTACAATGTTATATTTCTGAAAATGTTTGGCTAAATATGATTTTCAAACAAAAATCAATGAGAAAAACACAAATTTTGAGAGTTGGAAAGGAAAACTTCTTGAAACATTTAAGGGTTAAATGGATGACCATCTTTTTCTAGAAACCTAATTATTCATCTGAAAAAATTCAGCCTTCCCCGGGAGACAAGCTCACAAATTCAGCAATCAGGATTTAAAGCTGGCTAAACATGATAGATAATGAACTACTATTATACAGGTAAAGGCAACTAATCAGAAATCAGTGTCAAACTACAAAGAATCAAATACCCTCAACCTCTTTCCCCAAGCACTACCTTGAAAAGCTACCACATGTTGACAACCACATCCAAGATGTATAAATAAAACCTTACCTCCCCGCTACAGGAGTCCCTTCTATGGGGCTTATGCAGTACTCAGGAAGTTGGCCACGTCCACCAGGCAGGACCACAGGTCATAAAGTGTGATAAGACTTTGTGTGTCTCTTTGTAGGTGAGTACAGAGCAATTGAGGAATAAGTGTTCAGTGCATTCATTGTGGAAGTTGCATTTTGGGCAAGAGAGCTCTACTGATATGATGAAGTGGGTTTGCAATGTTGGACCACTGGGCGACATCCAGAACATAGATTAGAAAAGATAACTTGTACGTGCCTGAGAAGCATAGTTTCATACGGCTGTATACATGGTGGAGTAGTGTTTAAAACTGGTTGGAAGAGAGCCTATTTAGTGCTTGTTGGGTCATTTCAGTGCATGTAAATTCTGACAATGCTGTGTTCATAAGGGGAGAAGGGTTCATCTACGATTATGGGTTTTATAAGTGTGAAGTAGGGATCAGTGTTTTATTTCTACTTCAGGATTTGTGGTTGGTTATTGTTTGGATGGAAGGGGTCTTGTGTTCTTACAAAGACCTGAGTGCCAAGCATATTGAGGTGAAACTGAATCAAAAGTATTTGTCATTCTATTATGGTAATATAAAAATTATGTGGTTCATGGGTATCTGATGACAATTGTAAGTGCTTTGTTTTGTGGAGTTTGCAACTTTGTGATATTTGCTTTTGACAGGTTGGGTGATCAGAAAGGTGAACCATAGTTTGGGATGGAGCAGATGAATTCTTAATTCTGGGAGATCAGGCACACTGAGACACTTATCCAGTATAAAAATATGTTTTCTCTAACCAGTTCACAAAGTGTAGAAAATCTGCTGGAAGTGTTATACAGTTTTACGTCCCTTAACCTTTCAAGACCATTATTATCTCTCACAGGTAATCTACCATCCTTGTTTAACAAACCATCCTTTAGGTCTTCATTTGCATTTTCTTCATTCTTAAGAACCTAGTTTTTACAGTTATATTTAAGACTTAATGTTCCTTGTCCTTTGCCTTCAACTTATCATTTTTTGGGAGATGAATTTTTGCCTTCCAAACCCAATCTTCCTTATCAAGCAACTCCTCATAATTTCATCTCAATTTTTTACTCCTCTCTTCCCAAATGCTACTCAAAAACAAAGTGCAGTCCCAGCCCCTGTTAACCCATTCCATGTGGGACACAGCTTTTATAGGTTTGCTCATTCTGCATGAGTCACAGCTTTCACAATTTTAAGCTTGGTACTTTTAAAAATTCACAACAATGGGACTGCTACAGTAACCAGTAGTAGTCAAGGGCCATGATAAAAGTACTAAGATAAAAGAAAATATGACCACATCTCAAGGTCTGTTGATCTAGTCTTCCCATTTATTTGCAACTTATGCCATGATCCTTTTACTGTTCACTGCCTCTGGGTTACCCTTCCCAGTGTGAAAAACAATCTTAAAATTGTTTTTCCTTCAGAACATGGTGTCTATATCACATATCATTCAAGAAAATACCTCAAAAGAGTTGTAAACTTTCCTCTGTATCGGTGTGAGAGGGTGCTGAGTGGAGAAGGGAGGGCTTGGGCTGGTGACAAATATGCTTCTTGTCTATGTAAGTATATGATATATTTCTTTTTTAATATAATTTCATTTTACGTACACCTAAACACATTACAGACTATCGTTTTATCTGTGTGTGATTTCACACTTCCTCATACATATCATTTAAACTGCATATCTTTTACAAAAGACCTATTCTATATACATTATAATTCTATTTATGTACAGCCATATTTTCATGGCACATTTTACTTATACAAGTAAATGAGCAAGAAATGAAGGGGTGTGTGAGAGACGTGGTATGGCAGGGAATGTGAAGGGAATGAATTGTAGGGTGGTAGAGTGGGTGAAACAATGCTTGCAGGTGGTTTGGGCATGTGAAAAAATGCAGGACTGGGAATTTACAAGGAGTGTATAATAGTACAATTAAAGGGGTTGGTGTGAGAGGAAGACCACCTGCAACATGGGGAAACAGAGTGGAAGAATACTGGAGGGAGAGAAATGGCAGAAGAATGCTTGGGATGGTTTATGCAAGGGAGGCATGTAAGGACAGGGATAAGTGGAGAATCTTTTGTCATGGCCACCCCTTTGATGGGAGTTCCTTGAGGAAATGGGTATCAGAGATATAGATAAGATACATAGATTAGGTAGGAACATTAGGCAGGAGGATTAGGTAGAAGTAGTCAGTAGGAACATTAGGTAGGAGCCTCTGCAAACACTGCACTAGAGTTGCCCTCTGCCAGTG
>JAUUEC010170914.1:0-10876 GCA_032361885.1 Panulirus marginatus
TTTTTTCTTTTCCTTTATATTGACATTATTGACGATAGTGTTTTAGGGTTAAGGATTGTGCTGAATCTTTTGTCGTGGCCCACGACATTTCTAAAGCATCTGAGAAGGTGAGACACAAATCTGCCCACTAAACTTCCTTCCTCAGGCTTCTCTCCCTTTGTCCTGTGATGCATAGCAGTTCTATCGTGGTGGTTGTTGATGGGGCTCCTTTTCCCTATTATCCTTTCAGCAATGGTGTCCCTCAGGTTCTCTCCTATTAACTAGGAACTTCCGTCTCTCCAGTAAACTTTTTTTTCTTCCTTCAGCCTCTAACTCTATTCATTCCCGTATCGACGATTCCACTTTACGTACTGCTTCTCACTTTCCTATCCCTCCTCACTCAGAATCTTTCTTATCACACTGAACATATCTCCTCTATTAATTCATACCTGAGTAGCATATCTAAACAGGGAACCAATATTCTGGTCACACCTAATGGTGCGAATACAAATTTCTACCCATATCTCTTTCTAACTCTCACTCGTTTCCTACAATCAATATCGAAACACTTCAGCTTAGTCCTGTAACAACGCAGAAATGTTAAGCATAGCCATATCCCCCACTCTGTCTTGCGAAGACCCATAAAATGAACATTTGCTTGCCAAAAGCCGAGGGTGGTTCACAGAAAACGCAGTTACTTTTCTTCTGAGCATATTTCCATTTCCACAGTAATTCTCCCAAGTATGGAATACTGCTCGCAGGTATATGGTGGCTCTTCTCCATTGCTTCTTTGTCCGGCCGGAATTGAAGGCCTTACCCTTTCACTATCCCTCCTTGTGTCACCGTTCGTCAAAACTTCCTTCGCACTTGCATGGGCAGTGGTTGCCACTATCCATAATTTCTATGCTGACACCAAAGGCATGAAAAGAAGGCGTTATGACACCTTTCCCAGCGCATTGGAAATTCTATTCCTTCTTGTGTCTTTCCCTCTTCTTGTAGTCTTTTCACCTTCAAGATCTTCAAACGCCCAATAAACTCAACACTTTACCTTCTCGGCCAAACATTGCTTCGAGTGGAGCATAGGTTTGCCTGTACCATGATGACTATTATAGAGAATGATAATGGAAAATTCAGAAAAGCTGTGATTACATCGCAAATGAAAACGAGATAGACGTACAGCCACCTCTACTTCCCACAGGGACAGTCAACGTTACCGATCCTCTCGACTCTCTACTTCGAAGCTTTCATTTCAAGCTACTTCCAAGATTTCGTTGTCCGGAGTTTTGATTACAATGTTGAGGTCGTTACTAGCATCCACAACGTCTGACTATATGTGGTGTTAACTTTGGTTTCGATAAAAAAACAAGTTATTGCGATGTCCCTCTTATCTCTCTGTGGCCTGTGAACCTGAGAGTATCAACTGGTGAGTTGGAAGCCAAACGTCGGTAAACAGAGGCGTTCTCTGACCTCAGGCCATGAGACCACGCCATTCATCCTTTGGCACCATTGATGCATTGACTGTGATATCGGTGTTACCTTGACCCAAAGAGGAATGATGAATAGTCACAAATGCAATTGTATTTCATGAAAGACTAATGATGAATGATGATACCCATTACTTGATAATGATCTAACTGCCAGGGGCGTAGGCACCATAAGCGAGATTGGTGAAGGAGCAAGGGTGGTGGGAAGGAAAACGTGGCCTGAGGGTGGAGGAAAGTGAAGCATGATGTGTCGGTCCGCCTCTGGTGGTCCTAGCTTGAAGCAGCGTAATGAAGACGTTGGCAAAAAAAGAAAAAAGAAGATATTGGTATAGAATTAGTGATGAGGTTATATAGTAAACCTCGTGCGGGATGTTATTTCTCAACATCGCTTCATTGGTGTCTTCCTATTCGCTACCCTACACACCACCCCAGTTTACCTCGCTGTGGTTTACTTGTTCAGTATTTACAAATTTCTTTTTCCAGGCTGGTCCTATTGAAGACTCACTGTAACGTGTAATTATCGCATATAACAAAGATACTTGTTTCTCAGTTCATATAATTTCAATGAATATTAATCTCTTAAACTGTTATGTAAAAAATCCTACAGTTCGTATGATTGCACCCTGTCTGAATGAGTGTTCATACATATTCTTGCATATCTCATGGATGTTGCATTCATTACACAAACGTCATTGGTATCCTTTAATGTTGAACACCTGATGGGATTCAATAAGTAAGAAGCATAGCATGATGTAAGACGTCAAGAGAAATGAGGCCAATGTTACGTTTTTTTCATTGTGAGTGGCATGAGTGGGGAGTGAATGAGGCGCTGTGGTGGTGGTGATCATTGCGTGATCGGTCACATATTAGCTCCGAATCATCATGAATGATTAATGCAGATATCGAGTTGGCATTAGTCGATTAATTATCAGAAACTCTATACTACTTCGCCTTGGAGATGAGCTGTGAAATATACCCAGCGCCATCATACTCAGCCAGCTAACAATACAGATAATAAATGAGATAATGACACAATAGCCGTTATTTGGCCGACCAACAATTTTGTTACTCGTGCCGCTTTACCATTTCATTGAATTTGCTTTACGCGATACTAACTTAAAATCTCTCAAAAAAACGTTGCATATGATTCAAATCATCAGATGAGCGGTAAACATTTCCACGCTCTACGTAGGTACTGCCGAAAGCAAACAAGGACCACAGCGGACATGATGCAATAACTTGCTATTTCTTTATCCAGGCCAAACCACCACCACAATATGGTACCTACATTCCCATAATAAGAATTGCTTACTGACCGCAATATACCGGTGTACTTGTGAGTTGCTGACCCCACCACTTCTTCTGACAGCACCACCTAAGAGCAAACACCATACTATTTATACAGGCTGTAAACTGTGATATGCTGCGAAATAATCCTCTTTCATATTCATTATACTTAAAAATGTTTGACGTCTTCCTGGGAAATTATACTGAGAACAAAATGGTTAAGTATCTATTCAAATGCCTCCATTACCTACTACTTATGAAAAACCCAAAAGGTGTAAAGGTCGGCCTCAAGTTGGTGACATTTGTGTCTGTGGATGGAAGAAAGGACATGGCCTATGAGTGTGTGTGCCTGTGTGCTAATCAAAGGTTGGCGGAAGGAGTTGCATCATCATGTAATAATTCAAACCTGTAGGACAACATGCGAATAAGATGCTAATTTGCGATTAACATCACTATCAGCATTTTGGCTTCGCTCTGCTAATTTCATTATTTGCTTCATAAAATATTGCGTTGTATATAGGTGTCAACCCTCAGCGTATTCTCTATTACCCGTCTCCACTCCTCCCTCTCTTCTAACCTTGTTACCTTGTCACCCCCTCACACGCCGGCCCCAGTCGTCTCCCCCCCCCACCCCCACCCTAGGTCACTAATGAAAGCTTCGGAGTAGCGAGTCGATCCTTCCAGGGTTCACAACTCACGGAAAGGGAGGATTGACAGCGCTGTACCATGGAAGAGGTTGAGAAAGGAATTCAGATTTCCAGAGAGAACAAATTCATAAATGTATAGCAACCGGCCACCTTTTACAACTAAGACGAAACTGATGGAAGATTGAAATGGAAATTCAATTTTCAAATACAGTAGCACAAATTTACATAGATTTGCTTTCTAGGGAAGCAAGGTACCAAGACTACTGCCTCGGGGAGTTGGACGTCCCCTCCAATTTTGGCTAGCCTCTGGGGTTGGAGGAAGGGACACTGATTCTGTGAATATACTCCACAAAAGGTGCATGCGGCCCCAGGAAAAAGTGAGTTGTGTGTGTGTGTGTGTGTGTGTGTGTGTGTGTGTGTGTGTGTGTGTTTGTGTGTCTTTGTCTGTGTCTGTGTGTATGTGTAAAACCAAGAATGAAAGTTGCAAATACTTATCTTAAAACACAATGATGTTCATACATAATACAGACTCAGGGAAGAGTGGGTAGAGAAGAACATGCCTGATCTTGTTCAGGTAAGAAGGAATTTGATCGGAATCGTGCATGATGTGTGTTCTTACAGAGCGTTACAAGAAGTTTCTCATATTATATGGAATCAGTGTGTTATTTTGTCTTACGCTGTGGATGGTATAGGAATAGAAATGTTAATGAGAAAATGAAAAAGATTAGAAGTGGAATAGCCAAGGATGGAACTGTGTAGAGCAACTTTCAAAAGAAATAGAATATAAGGCTGAGAGGTACCGTAATATCACAGGGTGAGGCTGATGTGATGAGGAAGCAGTTTAAGAATGCATTATTGAAGACTACTGTGAAGGCGTGCTGTATACTGGGTGTATAGGATGTGGAAAGAGGTCTCGTATGGTGGGATGATGGTAATGGAGACGTGTTGGTTTCACAGAAGCATTAGAAGTAAGAATAAACAGGAGGATGTAAGAAAAGCAACAAGACACTTAAAGAATGGAAAGGATGAGGGTATACACGTAGTGGCGACAGATGGCTGTGATTAGAGGTGAAACTTACGTGGAGTGGAGCTGTAAATTGTGTTAGCAAGGTATACGGAGAAAAGACTCCTGAGCAGTGTTAACATGGTTACGGCAGGAAGACTCCTGAGAAATATTATCAAGGTATACGGTATGAAAGCTCTTCAATAGTGTTAGCAAGGCATACGTAAGAAAGACTCCTGAGCAGTGCTAGCAAGCTATACGGTAGTAAGAGTTCTGAACAGCGTGAGCAAGGTATACGGCAGGAAGACTCCTGAGCAGTATTATCAAATTATTCAGTATGAAGACCCCTAAGCAGTGTTAACAAGGAATACGGTGCGAAGGCTCCCAAGCAGTGTTAGCAAAGGTATACAGTAAGAACACTCCTGAGCAGTGTTAGCAAGATATACGGTAAGAACACTCCTGACCAGTGTTATCAAGGCATACGGGGAAAAGACTCCTGAGCAGTGTTAGCAAGGTATACGGCAGGAAGACTTCTAAGAAATGTGAGCAAGGTATACGTTAAGCAGACTCCTGAAGTGTGTTATCAAGGTATAAGGAGAAAAGACTCCTAAGCATTGTTAGCAAGATATATGGCAGAAAGGCTCGTGAGCATTCTTAGCAAGGTGTACGGTACGAAAACTCCTGAGCAGTGATACCAATATATACGGTACGAACACCCCTGAGCAGTGCTAGTACGATATATGGCAGGAATACTCCTGAGCAGTATTATTAAGGCACACGGCATGAAGACTCCTGAACAGTGTCAGCAAGGTATACGGCAGGAAGACTTCTAAGCCGTGTTAATAAGGTATACGGTAGGAAGACTTCTGAGTAATGTTAGCAAGATATACGGTAGGAAGAGATCTGATCAGCGTTATAAAGGAATACGGTAAGAAGAATCCTGGAGAGTGTTAGCAGGGTATACGGCAAGAAGACTGAACAGTATCATCAATATATACGGCAAGACGACTCCTGAGTAGTTTAAACAATGCATACGGTATGAAGACTCTAAGCAGTGTTAGCAAGGATTACGGTGGGAACACTCCTGAGCAGTGTTAGCAAGGTACAAAGCAGAATGACTACTGAGCAGTTTTAGTAACTTATACGTATGGAAAACTCCTGAGCAGTATTATCAAAGTATACGGAAAGAAGTTTCATGAGCAGTGCCATCTAGGCATATGGTAACAAGGTTCATGAGCAGTGTTAGAAAGGCATACGGTAGGAAGACTCCTGAACATTGTTATCATGGTAAACGGTAGGAAGACTCCTGTACAGTGTCAGCAAAGTATACCGTAGGAAGACTCCTGAGCAGCATTGCCGAGGAATACGGTAAGAAGAATTCTGAGTAGTGTTAGCAAGGTATACGGCAGGAAGACTCCCGAGCAGTGTTACGAAGGTATACGGCACGAAGACTCCTCTTCAGTGTTACCAAGGTATACGGTAAGAAGACTCGTGAGTGGTGTTTGCAAGGCATACGGCAGAAAGACTCCTAAGCAGTCTTATCAAGGTATACGGTTAGAAGACTCCTTAGCAGTGTCAGAAGGATATACGGCAGGAAGACTCTTGAACGGTGCTAGCAAGGTATACGGTAGAAAACTGCTGAGTAACGTTAGCAAGGTACACGGCAGGAAGACTCCTGAGCAGTATTATCAGGGTATACGGTGCGAAGACTCCTAAGCAGTGTTAGCAATGTACACGGTACTAACATTCCTGAACAGTGTTATCAAGGTATACGTGGAAAATAATCGCGAACATTGTTAGCAAGGTAAACAGTAAGAAGACATCTGAAGTGTTATCAAGGTATCAGGAGAAAAGACTCTTGAGTAATGCTCTCGAGTTATACGGCAAGACGACTCCTGAGCATTCTTAGCATGGTATACGGTAAGAAGACTCTAAGGTAGTGTTAGCAAGGTATACGGCAGGAACACTCCTAAGCAGCGACAGTAAGGTACACGGTAGGAAGACTCCAGAGCAGCGTTAGTAAGGTATATGGCAGGAAAACTCCCGAACAGTGCTACCAAGGTATACGGTAACAAAACTCCAGAGCAGTGTTATAAAAGTAAGAAGACTCCTGCGTAGTGATAGCAAGGTATACGGCAGGAAGACTCCTGAGCAGTATTATCAAAGTTTACGTTAAGAAGACTCCTGAGCAGTGTTAGCAAGGTACTATATAGCAGGTCTATGCCTGATCTTGTTACAAGAATTATTGAATCTTATGTTATTAAAGACCGAGATGGGTTTTAGTATATATTAGCTTTCTGCACTTTGAGAGTAACGAAAATTTTAGAGGGAATAAAGGTGCATGCAGTATTTATGGATCTTCTTTTCTCTTATGTTGAAGGCTCAAGTCACGAACAAAAGTTCACATCAAGGCTGGGCCCTAATTGAAATGTAGAGAATTATGAAACGGAAAAAGAAAAGACAAGAGAAAGTATTTATGAATTTTAGAGAAGTAAGAAACATCTCTTTTCAATTGTGCAACGTCATAGTTATTGGGAAAGACAAGAGGGTTGAGAGAGTTCCAAAGCTTCGACGTGTAAGGAAAGAAGCAGCTCTCAAAACGGCCCACCCTTGAGTTGCTGATGTCCACACAATAATCATGTCACGCAGCAGCTTGCCGAGTATTGCTTGCTCTAGTTAGTGGAGTGAGCACACAAGAAGCCAGCTCTCTGGAGAAAAAACAAAGTAATACCTATAGAAGAGGGAAAATGAACCAACATTGCAGCGTAGAGCAAGGGGTCAAGTCTGGATGTTAGCCTGGGACACTTTGTAAGGCGGATCGCTTTCGAGTTAACTGTGTCAAGTAAGGATGCAGAGCTAGAACCACCCCAAATATGAGAGCAGTACTCCATACAAGGACTAATCAATCACTTATATTAACGGAGCAACTGTTCAGAAGAGAAGTTTCGACATCTGAACGGGACACCCACTTTCTTAGAGGAAAAATCAAATACTCCTGTAATGTGGGGTTCCCAAGAAAGAGAGGATGTTACAGTAATGCCATATATGTACATTGAGTCAAGAGGTGAAATTTGAGAATCGTCAAAGGAAAGACGAAAAGTGTGAGGAGTTCTCGATAGAGAGATGGGTAGAAACTAGGTCTTAGAGGCTTTAAACTTAACAAGATTTTGTGTACCCCACTGAAATATACTGTCCAAGTCTGAGTTTATTGAGTAAGCTGTGTCTAAACGAGATACAGATCTGTCTCGAGAAAGAGACGAGGAAGCGGAAGTGAAGGATGTGGATAAATGCAGCGTTGAATGGCTCTAAATCATTGAGAATGGAGAACGTGAGGGCTTCAATCGATCCACCATCCGTATGGGAGGAATTCAACCAATCCCTATGCTGAACGTTGAAATCCCCGAGATAATGTATCTCAGCATGAAGGTGAGAAGATGTCACTGTCTCATGGCAGGACTTTAGATAGTCAAAGAATATAAGATTCGTTGGAGAGCAATAGGCGAAACAGAGAAAATGTTAGGAAGTAGGGAGACAGACCTTGAGCCACGTAACATCAAAGTATGGTGACTAAAGATCCTTGAGGCGTGCAACAGGTGAGTTGATATTGGACTAAGCACAAACACCACCTTTGAACCGGAATCGAGAGCGGAAGTTATACTTAGATATGAAAAAGGGACTAGTGAGAACATCAATACACAACTGTGTCTCAGAAAGAAGTAAGATATTAGGAGAATTACTAGCCAGATGGTGTTCAACTGAGGAGAGGTTACTAGAGAGACCACGAATGTTGTTACAGTGAATAGAAAAACAGGAAGGTTTAACAGGGAGGGAAAGGTCGAGGGAGGGGCCTTTACTACTACCGTTAGAGCGCTCCCTCTCATTGGTAGTAAAGTCAAGCTGAAACCCAGATATTCTTAGGACCCATGATGCCTGGGACTAGGGGCCATAGATTGGACGTACTCTGTCATGGTGATACTTATAAGTGTTTGAGTGGACACGGATTGGCAAAAGTACATATGTGAAAAAAGTAATAACATTAACCAAGGCTTGAGTAAGTGCATGGTGCTTTTCAGGAGAAGATAGTGAACCTAACTCGGTGCTCCAGTTTTGATGAGACAGGAAGTGACACCAACAATCCTGACCTGGAGAGTATAAGATGGCTCCTGGCATCACTTTAATGCTCCTCGGTCAGGACGGTAGTACCACCCTGGGCGGCTGATATCAATAACCTACTACTTAATGGGTATTGGATGGAATAATTCTTGAGTTAACTGGGGTACTGGGAGGGGCCAATACACTAACACTTGAGTCTACCGTCTCACTGGTGGCAGAGTCACACAAATAAGTGTGGTCATGGGAGTATACTTTCAATTTGCAGGTGTCGCGGGAGGGGCCATAACTCTACGATATGAGCTCTCCCTCTCACTGGCAGCGGAAGTCTGTGGATGTTGTCTTTTGGTCTTTTAACGTTTATTGTTTTCCTCTCCCTTAATGCATGATGTACGATGACTTCACCCTGAATGCGTCACATGCTAGTGAATTCATATCACTTTCTTTACGCTATATAAGCGAAACACCAAATATCTAACCACCATACAGCGGTAACCAAGTGGACTGCTGTCTGATGGTTTGATTAACAGTCTTTTTTTTTTCGCTGTTCCAGTTAAGATATTGCTTGAAGATTAGCGGACGATAAGTCGGTGAATTTGGTCTTCATGTGGGCAGGAGAGGGAAGGATATACGTAATCTTTGTAGATATGTTCAATCATAAAAGCTAAGGGAGAGGAGGGACTGGTACCTCAGCTCTCAGAAAAGAAATTAAGCTGTTAAGTAAAATGAAAAGTATATCGGGATTAACGGGTCTCAATTTAGGATCTTATTACGAACAAACCAAAGTAATGCGTGAAACACATTAATCCTCCCTTAGTGCCTGTTTTTCATGTCACCCTTGCATTTCGATTTACCTTGATTCTCGGAGGTCGCCTACCCTCACAGCCCGGCTTGAGGCCAAGCTGTTGCATTGTTCTGTTGGTCAGCAAAGCTGTTGGGGCTACAGCCCATAGACTTACGTAACCACCACAGCCAGACTTAAGTTTAGTATACTTTTTAGATACTCACTTTTTTATGCTAGCTGAGGCAGTATGGGCAACTCAAGACTGTTAAGCATTCTTGAGTCTCGGATGCATTGTGCTTTCTCGACTTGCACTTATTTGCACCTTTTGAGCAGTAAGTTGGGAACCATCCCTTACAGGATTTTGCTGATGAATATATTTCTCTGAAACGCATAGCCTATAGGATACAGCTTCAGTGTTTTCAGTCGTTCGCAGTAGAGAATCATTAACAGTAGAGGAACTTGGAGAACTGAGCTTTTTCCATGTAGCTATTGACAATAGCCCGACTTAAAAACAACATGTGATCTGTTGGTGAAATTGATGTAAATCCATCCTCTAACTTTTCCGGTTATTCTTATCTTATTCATTTTGGTGTACTATGGCACTATGGTCATAATTTGATCAAAGGCTTCTTCAAAGTCTGTGTATATCTTAGTTCATGAACACGAAGACGGTTAGGGGGTGTAGGGGCCACACACCTCTGTGTATCAAGCGTCGTCAAGGTCACGTGGTCGCTTTCTCTCACAATCCTAGAAGAAATGAAGCAATTAACAAGGAATGCAATTATGTACTTAGTTTATTTTTTTCTTGTCTCTCTATCTGTCCCTGTCTGTCTGTCTATCTCCCTTTCTCTTGGTTAATTGAACGAGGCTTGATTAGCTAGCCAACAGGGGATATATACAATGAATACTTCGTGTCACTGTTCCTTCTTGTTATCACTTTCACGATACGTTCGTCTGTCCTGTAGAAAGGAGACATCTGGTTTCTGTAGAAAGCTCGTTGAACAGTTCCGGGTTGTTGTTGGGTATGATTAACCAATCGACTTTGGAGAAGCACAAATGTCTCGTTATCTATGATTTTTTTAGAAAAACCATTGATAACTAAAATCTGATTGATTTTTGTGATTTCTTGGTGGAAGAGGCCCCATGATGAACAGTTCTTCTAAGCACGACTTAGGTAAACTTGGGCTGAAACATTGCCATGACTCAACAAGGCTACAGATAACAAAAGCTTGTTGACAAGAGAATATGACCCCTGCTTAAACCATCGAAGTACAGAACAAGCTAGGAGTCCACAATTATTATCAACCTCTACCGCACCCCAAATGACCCCACTCTCTACTTTCATCAGAGTTTCCCAAGCGCGGAGACCTAAGACTAACGCCCCCCCACAATCGTTGACCTGCTGACCACGCTGCCGCGCATGAACTCCGAGGGAACACGGTCCACCGATCAACATATCATTTACGTCATCGCTCTCATTTGTGAAGTTTCAAGATGTTTCTCATACCTGTTTTGTTCTTTATACTGAGTTGTACCATTTATAACCAACTTGACAGAAGATGGTCAATGTTCGTGTGCTCGA
>JAUUEC010173125.1:243-10864 GCA_032361885.1 Panulirus marginatus
CTATCTGGCCAATTGACAATATTTTCACAAGTTACATATGATAAAAATGTATGCCAGGAAAGTTTACTTATAAAAAACTTGAACTGAAATAACCCATACACTACAATAAGTTAATTTCTCCATGTCAAAGAACACAGGTTACATTATAAATGGACTTGCTGTAATACATGGTATAATTTCATCTGAGTCTTTTCCAAAGTCTCATTTATAACTTGGTCAAGTATCTTTAATCTCCATATATCTATGAAAGAAATAATAGACCAAGTTGCAAAAATAATTAGCTGGCACTGCCATAAGTTTTTGAAATAACTATGACATACTGTAAACATTCCAGCTTCAATGTTTTCTACTCGTTTACTCTAGCTAGATGAGCTGACCAATTGGCTCTGTCCCATTGTCTATAGTGTCTCCTGTCAATAGCCTTTTCTCTTCCACCTTACTGATGCCCAACTACTCACCAAAGTCTTTTGGCCAAGATTAAAATACATGGTTCAGTTATTCTACTTGTGGGAAGTTAAGATACACATAGGATAAATTCCATTTTTTGAGATCATTTTTGTCTGAGAGATTCACTCAGACAATCTACTAGGTTCCCCAGTAGTTCTTAAAAAAGAAAAAGATAAACTCATTTGTCGGCACTGACATTTCTGCATCATCTACCTAGATGCTGCAAAGAATGGACATCAAGGCCTCAATAGTACCTGGATTTTCCAGATACTGGTGTAAATTAAGCCAAAAGGCTATTATGTGATGGAACAAATAATAACTGTCTTCATATGAATTATGCTGGTCTCTAGACAGCCCTAACAGCCCAAAATTCAGTACAGGTACACAATAATGTGAGGCTGAGTTCCAGGAGTGAGTGCATCTGCATTTAAGTGGATGGGTAAACACCCAATATGCCATGTAGGCTAACATGAGTACAAAGTGAATGGCATTATTGTATGTCACGCCAACACTGGATAATATTTGACCAGTCGAGTTTAACGGTTAAGTCAGATATTTTGCCCACATGGCAGGTTGATGTCAGTCTTTGTTCACATCCAGCACCAGTGAGTTGAATACTTCCTGATCCCCCAGGTCACCAAGAGTGGGCTGGAAGTCTTCCTCCAGACCACCACCACTCCCACTCTCAAGAGACAGGCCTGTACGATTAAGAGCATTGAGAGTTAGCATGGAGGGTGAGCTTATAAGTGGTCCCTGACCACTACCACCAATGTCTCCTTGCTGAACTCTAACACTGTCCATGCAACAACTATTAACACTAAGAGTATGTTCATTCCTTGATATTTGCTCATCCATGGCCTGCATACCTCCAGCGTCAGTTTGGTAATTTGAAGAAAATGGATTAATGTTCGGAGGAACTTGCAAAGGATCTGAGAGAGTGGAAAGATCTGTGGACTGGCTTTCTGATAAAGTTAGAGGCTCCATACTGTCAAGTCCAACTGAAGCACCTGCATCACTCGGTAAATTTACATCCAGCAATGGGTCAATATCCAAATTATAACTCTCTGTAAAGTCATTGTACTCGCTGGGCACTGGTGTTGGGGCATAAGAAGATTGCTGTGATACACAGCAGTCCGAAAAATTGAATTGCTGATTTACAATTGGAGTGTTTGGTTGGGATTTTGGATAAGATTCAGGATTACAAGATGGCATGTTGAGCATCTGCAAAAGTGGAACTGACTGAGGCCGGTTAGAATTTCCTGATGGTGCACTGCTGGGCCCTGGCTGAGAATTGGTCATTACATTAGTTACTTCTTGGGCCAACGGATCAGCAGGAAATGCTGGGGGCTGAGGCTGATAATGGATGGTCGGCCCAGCTGACATATGTCGACGACGCAAGTCACTAATGCCACTGCCTACTGATGGTTTATTTTTGAGCATATGGTGCAGCATGGAGGCTGATGGAAGTTGTGAGCTCGTAGAATCATGCTGTGGATGTAATGAGCCATCTTGCACCAGAGGAGAGAGTGGGGCAGAGGAAGGTGATGGTGGAACACTTCCTGAGGAGTGTCTAGAGCGGAACTTTCCACCACCACGGCGGTTATCATCAGGGGTATAAGGAGCATGTCTGAAAGTTGGAGCACCTGAGGAGTGTCGTGAGCGACAAGTTGGGGTATAGGGGGTGCGAAGGTTTTGGCTGGAGTTATGGCGTGACCTAGGAAACAGAGGTGTGGTTATTGGAGACATAAAGGGAGTGCTGCTTTCTGAGGCAACTGGGTAGTTAGGTTGGTCTGGTGTAAATGGTGTGCTGCGCGGGGTTACATAGGTCGAACTGGTTTGGCCAGAGTTGTGTCGTGACCTAGGCAATGGGGTATTACGAGGAGACATAAAAGGGCTGGCATTGGCACTAGAGCACTGTGACATACCCTGTGCTTGGTCTAGGTTACTGCCTATTGGGGTGAAATTAAATTGTGTTCTTCGAGTATTGGGACTGGGAGGGACTGAACCCACAGTCTGGCCACCCATCAAAGAATTTAAAGTTTCTCCTCCATCAAGTGAAGGCTGGAAGCTCACTCTTCGTCTTATCCCTCCAGCTCCAGGTGCATCCTGATCTAACATGTCTGAATCACTTACAAGTGACCTTGTCACTCCCCCAACTCCACCTTGAGCTTGACCCCCTGGAAGGTTTCTTTGTAACAATTTACGTAATTCTGACAGCTGATTGGATTTTTGGGCATCATCTAAATCTACTGAAGTCTTGTGGAAATATTGCATAAGTTCATCTTCTGCTTCATGATTGTTTGTACAATTACTATTCGATAATCCCTGCTGCTGCGACTCCCTTTGTCCGTGCTGCTGGGACGTAGCCTCCGTTAAAGCTGAGCTTCCAAAATTGCTGGCCAAAAAGCTATCAGCCCTAGAATGTGTAAGTTCTTCTGTTCCACCAATATCTGCCCACTGTGAACCTCCTGTAACTGCTGATTGACCACTGTCTGTCATCTTGGGCTGAATGGCTTTAAACCGTGCTTTTGGTGATGTACTTTTGGGAACAGTGGAAGGCATGATGAGGACTGTCTTCTTCGATGGATTAGGTTTTGAAACTGGTACTTTGTTAGTAAGAGGCTTCTTTCCATCAGAGCCAAAACTATTAACTAAACTGTTAGCACTACAATTTCTTCTGATTGGCTGGAGTGAATGTCCCACATTAGTTATTATGTTACTGTTAAAATTTCCATTTTTTCCATCCATGTTACATTTGGCATCCAAGATTTTATCATCAGTGAGAGAGTCCAAAAAATCTAAAGGCTGTTCTTGCTTGATTTCTGTTATGCCAAGTACACTACTAGTATTGATGCTGGAGATGTCATTTGTAGCACCATTGGGAAGCTCCGAGGTCAAGCTATCACAGCTGCCATTGGTGGCTGAGGTGGTGGTAGTGATGGCGGTGGATAATGTGGTGACAGCAGCATGGTGAGACCCAGACCCAGGACCAATTTTGTTGTTTGAGGCAGTGACAGGAGTTCCATTTGCTATAGTCTCGCCCGACGGGTTACGTGATGTTCCACTTCGACGTCTAGACTTTGGTCGTTCATTATTACACTTATTCATAGTGGGCTGCTGTTCCTGCAAAGGAAATTTGAAGACTTTAATGTATCTTGATATTAGAATATATATCCTTTTAACACTCTTAATCCTATCTAAAAACTTCATAAAAAAGCTTCCCTCATTTCTTCTGGAAAATCACCAGAACTGAGGAAGGCTTAAAGAGATAAGAAATTACCATATATATCATTTAAATGACACTATCAAGAAATCAGTAACAGGTGGGAATACATGTTGAAAACGGTGTTTATAATACAAAAAATGACCAAAATATTACTATCCATTCCGAAATATGAAGGACTGAGACATAAGTTACTGAAGCACTACTAAATGGGATGTAAGATCAGACTTCTAGCCTGTTTGAAAATGAAAAGTATACCAAATGATAAAGGAGATAAAGTGTGTTTTCATATCATTTGAGGGGAAGGAGGAGAGACATGCCACCAAACCAATGGGCTGAGTGGGTACACAGAATTTGAAATATTGTAAAATTTGTCTGCTATGAGGGAAAGGAAAAGTGTACTCAGCTGACAAACAAAAACATGGGCTAACAGAACTTAAGTCTTAACAGTTCCCATGGCAAGGAAAAGCTTTGTGGAGAGATATGTATGTAATTGCACACATTACCTAAAAAAATTTGAAAATGTAATACAAGTTTATATTACTCTCATGAATCCATAATTAAACTGATTTGAAGAAAGAAATGCCTATTTCTTCACTGTTCCAACTTCTTACTTATATAAGTAACAGCTTGTTCTGAAGACCAAATGAGTCCAATACCAAAAGGTCAAACAATCACCTTGCACTAAATAAAATACAATTTAGTAATCTTTTACTCTATACAAATAAATCAGCCAGAAAATATACCTGGAGTTTTCTTTTCTGCTCTCTTATGTGTTCCCGCTCTTGTAGTTTGCGCTGGAGTTGGAGTTGTGTTTCTCTGTGTTTCCCACCAGTGGCTCCACCGCTCACCAACACTCCTGTAAGTCACAGGAGTTGGAATCACTGAGTACAATATGACTGGCAGTGTTCCTCATAGCAAAACATAATGCAGCACTGGTGCATATAATCATAACCTTTACCTTAATAGCATATTAGAACACCAAATCTGTGATTGAAATACACTATGCAACATGATTATACCAAGTTAAGTACAGTAAAAACTCTGCTAACCATGCATTAGGATAATGGAAGTTTCAGATGGATAAACTATCTATTCCAAAGAAATTAAGCCTCACTCTTTTGGGAAATATGGTTCTGACTGAAAAAATTTCCTAAAACTTCAGCTAGCTTTAATTTGGTCCAGTCTGCCACATGCTTATGTGTGAGTGAGTACTTCCTCTTACGCTTACTGACTGAGAGGGGCATGCGATGCATACGAAGTCAATGTGACTGCATAAAGGGATGACAGTGGCTAGCAATCAGCCTCTTTCTCACACTTTGTTCCTTTAATGTATCGCTGCATGTTTCTGGGTATTTTTGTGTTCCCAAAGGGTCTATTCAATGCCCTTTCTGGTGTGCTGTTAATCCCATAATCCAAGTGCTATGACAAGATGAATAGATTCTTAGATATTTTCAAGCACAATAAGTGTTGGAAGACACCTGTGACAAGTGCTTGCTTCCTACATGTTCTACTTACACCAAAGGGCACATGAACCTGTCCTTTATTCATGGCCTTTTGTTTGTTTTTATATTTTCAGTATAATGAATCTGTTTACAGTGTATCAAACACTTGCGTTATTAATTATGGTGACTACACGTGTATGCACTGACACTGTATACTACTGCTGTCTTGCCTAAACTCAATGAAAGGTGTCCTCTAAGGGGGACTGAGATGTAATAGTCAATCACCATCACTACAACGAAATTCTTGGTATGCAAACGAAATACCACATAAATAACACATAAAAATATGGCTTGGGTACATCAACGGATTCCAACAAGAGGGCTGCTCTTTCTTCCCTGTGTGGCTTTGTTCCACAGCAAGAATTTGACAGGTCACCCAAGATACATGCAATTAATCTTTTACCAACAAATACAAAATCATAATCAACTTCAACATAGTTGGTAAGGAACACAATAACAAAATTTGATTAAATTCCACCAAGTTAATTTGGAAATCTCATCAATGTATGAATGAAGGGAGTCATATAACCCTGAACATGACCAAAATTTTTATCATATATGTTTGCTATTTCTTGCATGAGCAAGGTAGTGCCCAGAACAGATGACTGAGACTTAGAGGATAAAAGATTAAGTTTTAATTATAAAAGGGGATATCGTACGAACCTACTCTGATGTACTGTATAGGTAAAGGGAAAATATAACCATAGAAAATCACACAAAAGTATCACTAATAGCCATCTCCCTTGAGGGTGTACAAAAGGAAGCATATAGTACCTTGCTTCTGGTCAGCAACAGAGAGGAGAGTGAAGGCAGCTACTGAACGGTTATCAACATAGTTTTTGTGAACAAGATGTAGTGCGAGGTCTCGGATACTCTCAAACTTGAGAGAGCAAAGCTTCTCTGCCCACTCCAACACCAGGCAGCTGGCTGCTCGCTCAACCTCACCTTCGTCCACCACACAATCCACTCCCAACTTTAAAAGAAATACATGATGAATATCAGAACTATAAAAAATGGTGAATATTGTGTAAGAAAATGGAAGGAAGTAAAAATGTCTAACATAGTCATGTGCAACACCATCATAGTACAGTATCTTCATGTGCAAGATCATCAGGGTAGAATTAACAAATAAAACAGGTGTCGGTAACAGAGTGACATATTTCTGAATACCATAAGTATTAGCACAATAAAATAAATTTCTTTAATCATTTATACTACTGTTCAACATAGAATATGACAAATGACTGTAAACATGTTAGGTTTCTAACCATATTTTTTTTTGTCATGTTGTCATTGAGATCAGGTAAGTCGGGGGGATCAAGGGTCCATTTCTTACGAAGACCTGAGTAGCAGTATTTGGAGGCACCACGTTGGCCAAGCCTTCGTGGTCTAACACCTGGAAATACTTGCTTCATCACTTTTCCAAAGTCTGCTGTACTAAGTGCCTTGATGTTGTTAAGGTTGCAGTAGTGCCTGTAAAGAATAACTCTGTAGGTTACACAACAGAAAACAAAAGGTACCATATTTCCATATTAGTTGATGAAATTTCATTAACCCAAACTAATTTGTGATCAGGATGATCCAAACATCAATATTCTGCAAGTATAAGTTAAAAACTTAGAATGTAATCTACTACAGCCTAAAAATATAATATAAAAACTTTCTTCTGTTATCAACTCCAATCCCATGTGCATGGAGCAAATCAAGTACAGGCATACATGTACCTTTTCTGAGAGTTACTTTCCGCAGAACAGGATTTCCCTATCTTTGTTCCTGGCAGAGAAATAGGACATCCAATTTTCTATGGTAGCTACAGACACACAACATTTAATACTATGTGCCCAAGCTGTTCTAACCCTGAGAAGACAACATACTTATAGTGTTACCTATCAAAAAATCTCGCAAACTTTATAAGATTCACAACTAAGAAATGAGAAGAAGAAAACCTCTTACTGCATATGGGTCAATCAGACCAATGTGACTTCAAAGAACACAACCATTGTCACATGGCACATCACTTACTTTATGTACTCTTAAATGACCCTTAAATGAAGACTGCCATCTTTTTTTGTCCAGGGATAGGGTTTCCGCCTCTAACGTGCTGTTTATAGCATGATAGCATAACAAAAATTCCAAACTAGTACGCAATAGATAAATTGATCGAAATATTCTGGGAAGCAAGCAGCATGGAAGTTGAATACAAAAGGTGCTTACATATATTCGTTGTAGACCTCACGTTTAGGTAGAGAAACTTCACTGTTCATCTCCAGATGGGTACGTATCCAGGTTATTGTCAGTTGTATTTCACTTCGACTACCCAAGGGATTTAATGGTCTGAAAAGCATAATGTTTGAAGTAAGCAGCAAATTTCACTTCAAACCAATAAAAATCTGAATCTAACTTGCGTAGAGTAAGTTAATAAAGATACACACACACAAAGACACACACATACACACACACACACACATATATATATATATATATATATATATATATATATCTTTTGTGACACCTATCTTTAATGTGATTACTGGCAGCAAACAATTATCTTGAAGACAGATAATAGTACATGCGGGACATTATTCATTTTAAACACTGACTGTCATAGGAAAGACCTTTAAGCTAATTTCAGTGAATGCTTCAAATTCATTGAAAACTTCATCTAACTGTTGCCAAAACATAGAATTCCTTAAGTTCATGTCTTTAATCAATAATTATCTCGAGACTACAAGAAAACAATTATACCTCGTGGAAACTGCATCCCTTATTTCAACTTACGAGAAAATATCACTTTCACTCTAGTTGGAAGTCAATATTCTTATATGTGCCATATGCATGCCCTAAATGTTTCAGATATAATTTTTTCCAAGCATTCTCCTGGTGTCTCATTCCTCACAAAAATTTCTGTTAACAAAAGCCATCATACCCAAGGGTCAAGACAATACCCATGGGTCGTAACTTTGTACTAATAGGTCATACTGTCATGCTCAATCGTTGTACAATCATGCTCAAAGGGATATTTCTGCAAACAGAAGAAAGTTAAATATTAATTGTTCCTGGAAGGCATAGGAGCTGAAAGAAAGGGGTGAAAGAGTAGTGATAAACTTTAAAATGAATACGAAAATGCTTTGGAAGGTGGTGAAAAGTGTGAGATCAAATGCAAGGAAAAATTAGGGGAGTAGACGATGAAACAAAACCAGGCAAAGGAGAGGTGAAAAACAAAAGGAACAAGCATTCTAGAGGACTACTGAATGAATGGAGACATATGTAGCAGAGCATACGTTGAAGTAATAAGGGAAGAGGATAGGAAGACGACTTACTGTTTGAGCGGGTCTGTGTCTGGGGGCCGGCCCACAGGCAGCTTGAGGTACAGGAGGAACTTCTCTACATCAGACAGCTGGCCCACCTGCTGCACTAGGGTTTCCACCATACACTTGCTTGCCACGCTGGAAGAAAACATGAGCATTATTCATAGGTTTCCCTTTTAAATATCATTACATCTTACCTTTATATACTACTCTAAACAATTCAGTACCAACACCTTAGAACAATGGCTACAGGACACCCAAACCACTTACTCCTTATCCTGCTTAACTCTATGCTATCTAGCTACCTGGTGAATAACAGCAAACTATTTGTCCCAGCCGTACATTCTGCTGCAGCCCCAAGGTATCTATCTTAGCCCTATATCATCTATACACTATCCAACCTAAACCTACAATTTTCAGCCCATTTCTAAGTTATCTATTCTGCGCACCAAGGATTCAGTCTTAACCGTAAAATATTCGTCCTTGCACTTGACTATCCAAGCACGATCTATTCAGTCTAATCCATCCTCCATGACCCACAATCAACCTACCACACTGGCAAAGCCTTGATGAAATCTACTCTACTTCTTTTCATACCCATACCACACTATCCAGCCCGTCCCTAAAACCCTCAGCCAGTCCGTACTTCCTTCAACGTAACACACCACTATCCACATCTTCTACACCAAACCCCACTGCCTCATTGCCCCCAACAGACACACAGACAGACACATACCCAAGCAGTCTGTAAGAGGAGGAGGGGCATTACGCTACCGTGCCATCAGGGCACGGGCCAGCTCTCCAACGCCTTACACAACCAGCACAGGAGGCCTCTAGAAAGCAGGTGAAGGCCAAAGGTGCCAGATATGGCCCGTGTCAGAGGACCTCTTTAAAGAATGACACTCCTGATGTGGGCCAAGTGAAGGGCACTTGGTTATTTGGGGGGGTCTTTGGCTTTCCTCCTGCAGGCCATCAAACGCCCGAGACAGAAGCATCGACCGAGTAATTCTGCCCACCTTCTACAGGTGTTGGCGGTATAACTGCCCACCTTCTACAGGTGTTGGCGGTATATCTGCCCACCTTCTACAGGTGTTGGCGGTATATCTGCCCACCTTCTACAGGTGTTGGTGGTATATCTGCCCACCTTCTACAGGTGTTGGTGGTATATTTTTAAGACCACGCCCACCTCCCAGGGGTGGATGACCATGTATACTTATGTATAGAGCAAGAAGGGCTTTGCCAAATGATGATGCTCAGTACTATATAAAAAGAGAAAACTTGAAGGTTGAGAGACATATAAATAGCTGTAACGTTTGACGTCACGCGATGAACTGTCATTATGACAGTGGCACGAACTCACAACTCACAACTCGACCCATCAGAGCAGACTCATAAGCATACAACACACGGGAAGCAAGACTGTGCGATACCAATGAACATATTAGTTGGGGAGATTCCTTCCTCTGTGTGCGTGACCTTGGCCGACACAGCTCGCCATTAGCCTCCCCCAAACACCCCGCCAAGACGGGGGAGATGAACCGTCACACTCCCTGTGGGTGACGCTCCCCCTCAACCACACTTCTCCGTCCATACATTCGGCCGGAAGTGCTTCCTCCCAGGAAATTTACGGTTAAAGGAATTTCTCGGTGGCCCAAGCACGGTGGGGAGGTAAACTTTCTAGTACGGTGAGGTAAACTTTCCAGCACGGTGGGAAGGTAAACCTTCTAACATGGTGGGGAGGTAAACTCTCCAGCACGGTGGGGAGGTAAACTTTCCAGCACGGTGGGGAGGTAAACCTTCCAGCACGGTGGGGAGGTAAATTTTCCAGTGCGGTGGGGATGTAAACTTTCCACCATGGCGGGGAATTAAACTTTCCAGTACGATGGTAAACCTTCCAGCACGGTGGGGAGATAAACTTTCCAGCACGGTGGGGAGGTAAACCTTCCAGCACGGTGGGGAGGTAAATTTTACAGCACGGTGAGGAGGTAAACTCTCCAGCACGGTGGGGAGATAAACTTTCCAGCGCAGTGGAGGTAAACTTTCCAGCACGGTGGGAAGGTAAACTTTCCAGTGCGGTGGGAAGGTAAACTTTCCAGTGCGGGGGGGAGGTAACCTTCCAGCACGGTGGGAGGTAAACT
>JAUUEC010175332.1:0-10841 GCA_032361885.1 Panulirus marginatus
ATTGATGTTCTTTCCTGATTATGACAAAGTTAATAACTACCTTTCTCACCTACTAATCAGGTTAAGCAACTAAATGAGCTAAAGAAAAGTTCTCTTTCCCATATGTGGGTCTAAATCCTACATCACTCACATTAGCTTTTGTTCCAAGGGATAAAGGCATGCTCAAAATCTCCAGTGACCCATAACCACTAAATATAGGATCAAACACTTGATTATGTTCTAATGAGTCTTTGTACGTCAAAAGTATTTTGGAAGTTGGGTGTACAGCAGGCATTTCAGGCTATCACAGCAGATGGTAAGTTCAACAACCTAACAACAATGAACATGCAATTTGTAGATATCAAAAAGCTCATCCAATATTTCACCTGAAGGTAGGTAGCATTATCTTCCAGCAGACACTGAAAGTGACCCCAGAAGATTTATGAGGAGTCATCTGTAATGCTGATGACAATGTGGTTATTAGTTGTGGCACAACTAAGGAACAAGTAATATGTGACCACTTACTAAAACTTTTTTAAGCCCTACAAATGAGTTGCCTGGAGCAAAGCATCAGGCATGAAAGGGCAAACCAGAAGATCAGAGAAAGTTCCTTCACAGGATAGATATAAAATATCCTCAGGTGTGAGGACAGATGAACCCAAGGTTAAAGCAATGGTAAAAATAACAGCCCCTATAAACAGGTGTAAAACAATCTACTTGATTTTTTAATACATATTAGCCATTTCCTGCATTAGCGAGGAAGCGCCAAGTACAGAGGACTGAGCCTTAGAGGAAAAATCCTCACTCGGCCCCCTTCTCTGTTCCTTCTTTTGGAAAAGTGAAAACAGGAGGGGAGGATTTCCAGCCCCACGCTCCCTCCCCTTTTAGTCGCCTTTTACGACATGCAGGGAATATATGGGAAGTATTCTTTCTCCCCTATCCCCATGAATAATTTTCTTATTTAATATTAAATAACAGCTTTTGGTGGTTCAGCTGTATTCATACTGAAGAGCCATAAGCTTCCTAAAAAGTGAACAGTAACCTCGTCCATCATTTGCTGCAATGTTTAAACATGCTGCATATTAAACTGGGCTAGCAAAGAATCAGGACAAATATTGTTCAAGCTGTTTTCTGAGGAATAGTTTAGTTATAACCATTTTTGTGTTGGGAACTTCTGCCTTTGACACCTTGTCTCAGGTGTGGTCTTGCAATCATACACCAAATTGTGATGAAGTTTCGTTTCTTGAAGACAGTTTGTAAAAGCAAGGGTTTTGGCCTTCACAGCTGTCAGACCATGTGCTCTGAGGAGTGCCTCCTTTATTGTATTATAAGGCCTGCCTTTAAATAGATTTTAAAATGAAACATTTTAACTTAATTGCTAAGGCTGTAAACCTGCACTATGTTTTTGAAGTGAATGATGAAAACTCTGATAATTTTGGTCACTTGTAGGGACAGAGTTTAGAATACCTAAGAGCTGATACATTGTCAGAGGCATTAGGAGACTCTGTGTCCTTAACATTACCACTACTGCATTTGGACTAACCTGAGAGTATGTTAATAGTAGTTTCTAGTAGTTTTACATAAAGAATTTCTTTCTCATGCCACATCTTCCCTCAATCTCAGTCCTATTTTCTCAAATTTCACCTGCTCTTGAGCTTGCAAATGAAGTTAAATCACTCAGTATATTGTGTTTCCTGCTCTCCTTTTGTCTCCTTCCAAAGCGACAAATAACGTAATAAGGTATAAGGAGCTGAAAAACCATCTTTTTCAGGTTATTAGTCCCCTTACTAATCTTTCTAGGTTGACCAGACCCAATTTTTCAGGGAAAGATGATATTAGGGGAAAAAAAAGTCCAGATGGTGAATTCAGCTCTGCCAGTGCATCTTTAAATCTTGCTTGTACACCCATTTCCTTGCTTCTTAACAAGAATATGGGGCTTTTCTTCAACATTACATTCCTTCCCAGTCATCTGATATCCTCTCACTTTTCCACAAATGCACATATTTTGTGGATCCAATCTGCTACCGTATTGCTTCTACTCTTCTTCAGTATTCTATGGTATAAATGTAAGACAATAGTTCTGGAATGACTTATGAGAGTATAAGATACTCCTACTCCTCCTCTGTGCATGTGCTGTAAGAACCCTTTAATAGTTAACAAATAAACCAATGCTTCAATACCAACACACACCATGGTGGCATGCTATCAGTTTTTGAGGTAGCATAAATGTGCATATAGCTTCTTGTATTAGTTGGTACATAAAACAACAAAACTCCTAATTCCCAATGTGAATTAAAACACTTAAAACCTGATGATATATGGCATATACCTTCATCTATTCCCCTAAGGTTTTGTGTGTTTTTTGTTGTGATTCCTTAAAAGAGTGGTTTCTTATTTTTGTCTGCTCTAATTCGGCTTTACAAGAGGAACCTAAGGGTCACCTGTATTGCCAAAGTTGCCTCTCTTACAAATTCCCATATTGTTACACCCATCAAATCAAACATCCTACCTTATATCTGCATCCAAAATCCCCATTAAAACATTCTCTCCCAGCCATCTTTATCAGATTCACTCTTTGTACCACCTCCGTAACTAACTTATACTTCAGTAACTGATTTCATCTCTAAAATACCATTAAGTGCAGTTCTCAATTAAAGTCCTCTCATCACAATTTTTTCTTTTTTTTTTAAATACAAACAGGATGTCTGGCATTCAGATATCTACTTACAGCATTCTATGTCAAGAAGGTGACTGGGTTCCAAACTTTGCATTTTCTTCTCAGACTTCTTGAAATGGTTGGTAATGGATGCCTTTTCCTTTTGGTCACCACTTTTATGGTAGGCAACACAATGAAGACGAAGAGGACATGAGCTGCATGATGCCATCTGAAACATAGCTATTTCTAAGGATCTAATTAAAAAACTACTGAAAGGGGTATCCAGAGGAATATTATAATCCAATACACACTTTTCCATAAATCTTTAAATTTCCAGATATCTAATTTCACAATGTAACATCTCCCTCACTCACTCTTCCCATCTATCATTATAAAAAAAGATTGTAAGTTGTATATCTGAAGGTGGAGGCTACATTGATACCATATTAAGAGCTTCAAAGAAACCATCAGCATACTGCTGTACATATATATGCCCATCACAATGTTTTCCCACCATTCAGCCTCATTATCAACCTCCATGGCCTCCACTTCAGCTTCAGGTACCACCATAAGCACATTCAAGTCAGGGA
Organism: Panulirus marginatus; assembly: GCA_032361885.1. Taxonomy (NCBI): domain Eukaryota; kingdom Metazoa; phylum Arthropoda; class Malacostraca; order Decapoda; family Palinuridae; genus Panulirus; species Panulirus marginatus. The sequence goes on from JAUUEC010175332.1 coordinate 3,226, forward strand.
CCACTTTAACTTCAAGCACAGCAATATTCACTTCCAAATCATACACTACTGCCTCTATCCCTCCGCATTTACCCACGGCTTCCTTAGATAATCCTTCCTAGGATTTACCCTTATGTTTTCATCATTATAGTTAAACAAAAAACACACTGTTCTGTATCATTCGTCTATTCTATCATGTTTTTTAATAAATCTATCATTTCCCTCCCTTTGTTCAGTCTGACCCAGCAACCTAAACTGCTTTTCCCACTAAACCAAGGTATTAACAATTCCAAATTATGCATTCACAAGGTTTTCTGGAGACATTATCTTCAAGAAAGCAGAGGATTTCCTATAGTTTTCTTACTTCTATGTCTGTTTTTCTGACTACCTAGTGCATAAATTTCTGATCAAAATGATAAACAGTAACATTCAACCTAATGACCCACTCTTTACAAGTGCTGTGCACTCTTCTTCAACTTATGTTACATGGCTACCAGGCATATGACACAATCTATGAATGTTTTCAGGCACACCAAGTGAGGTGTGTGGTACTTCTGTAAGTGGTTTTGTCATAAACAAAATTGATTATTATTGGTTTTACACAAGAAATATCTATTACCTTGTAACAGTGACAAAGCAACATAAAGTAGAATGTAGCATGGGGGTGCAGGTCTTGTAAAGGCATCCCTGGCATCGCATAAACTTTTCAGTACAGTAAGCCTCATTCTAAAAGAGTAACTGGGGGAACAAGGAGTCCATTCCAATACACCCCAAATTTTCCTAGGAACACTGATAAATGAAATTTAATAAGTGTAATGAAAACCTCCCTTATTCATTTGAAGATTTCAGTGTTCAGGGAGTAGCATAGACAACTCTAAATGTGGAAGAAAGAGCTTCAAAGTCACCATGCATCACCTGAATCACCTGCTCAGTGATGGAACTTGCAAGAAGTGCAAACTACTCTCATTATGCTCATGATGCTTTATCGTTTTCAACTTTTCAGCAATGCTGTGGTGTTTCCTGGACCTCTTAGCACATGCAGCAATAATTGCACTCATATCTTCAAAATAATGAACCTTATATAATACATGACTGTCAAACATTATTCCCTAGCAAGTCTTTGTAATCAAGGGAAAAAAATTCACAAATTGTTCATTAACTGCTCACATTAACAAAATATATTATTAATACTAACAACAGTGCTCACTGAATTATACTGTGCCCTGAGGAATAAGGTGTGGAATGAGAGGTATTTAGGGATGTGATGCTGGCATATGTGCAATATGCATGTGGCATGCAAAAGGTGGAAGGTGGACAGATTAGAAAGGTTAATGAGTGGTGGGATGAAGAAGTAAAGTTGCTCTAAAAAAAATGGGCAGTACTTACAGGGAAGGTGTACAAATGTTTGGGGGATGTATAAGAAAGTGGCAGGAGGTCAAGAAAAAGAGCGCAGGGGTTGAAAAAGAGGGCAAAAGAGAGTTGGGGTAAGCGAGTATCAGTACACTTTAGGGAGAATAAGATGTTTCGGAAGGAGGTTAAACAATGCCAGAAAATCAAGAGAACAAATAGGAACATCGGTGAACGGAGCAAAAGGGGATGTGGCAACAGCTAGTATTGAAGTGGAGATGGAGTGAGTATTTTGAAGGACTGCTGAATGTGTTTGATGACAGGAAGGCAGATGTAGGGTGATTGGGTCGGGGTGGTATGCAAATTGAGGGAGTCATGGACAGTGATTTGGTGAAAAGAAGAGAGGGAATAACACCCTTACGTAAGGTGAATGTGACAAGGCAGCTGGAGTAAATGGTATTGTAGTTGAATTTATTAAGAAAGAGGGTGACCGTGTTGTTGATTGGTTAGCTAGGATTTTTTCTGTATGTAAGGATAATGGTGAGGTGACTGTGCACTGGCAGAATGTATGTATAGTGCCACTGTAAAAAGGCAAGAGGGATAAAGGTGAGAGTTCAAACTACAGAGGTATAAGTTTGTTGAGTGTGCGTGGTAAGCTGTATGGGAGGGTTGCAACTGAGAGGGTGAAGGCATGTACAGAGCATCAGACTGGGGAGCAGCAGAGTGATTTCAGAAAAGGCAGAGGATAAGTGGATCATGTGTTTGCTCAAAAGAATGTGTGCAAAATACTTAAAAGAATGGATGGCTTTGTATGTGGCCTTGTGGAAGGTCTGAAGAATATCCAGTGTGGGAGGAAAGCTGCTAGAAGCAGTGAGAAGTTTTTATCAAGGGTGTATAGCATATGCACAAGTAGGAAGAGAAGAGAGTGAATGGTTTCAAGTGAAGGCTGGTCTGCGGCAGGAGGGTGTGATGTCACTATAGTTGTTTAATTTGTTTATGGATGGGGTGGTGAGGGAGGTAAATACAAGAGTCTTGGAGAAAGGGTCAAATATGCAATCCAAAGAGGAAAAGAAGGATCAAAAAGCAAGTCAATTCTAATTTGCTGATGATACAGCACTGGTGGCAGATTCAAGAGAAAAACTGCAAAACTTGGCGACTGAGATTGGACGAGTGTATGAAAGGAGGAAGTTGAAAGTAAGTAAAAATAAAAGCAAGGTTATTAAGTTTAGCTTTCCTATGGTTTCCCACAGCTGCTTCACATGCCCTGGTTCAGTCCACACAGAGCATGTTGCCACACGTAAACCATATCATTCCAATTCACTCTATCCTGTGCACGCCTTTCATTTTTCTGCTTGTACAAGCCCTGATCACTCAAAATCTTTTTCACTCCATCCTTCCACTACTAATTTGGTCTCTTCCTTCTCCTTGTCCCCTCCACTTATGATGCATATATCCTCTTTGTGAATCTTACCTCTCTCATTCTCTCCATGTGTCCAAACCATTTCAGCACACTCCCTTCAGCTCTCTCAAACAAACTGTTCTTACCACACTTCTCTCTTTTACCCTTTTATTACTTACTTGATCAAACCACTTCACAGCACATACTGTTCTCAACATCTGATTTCCAATACATCCATCCTTTTCTACCCATGCTCATCTATAGCCCTCACATCACATCCAAACAACATTGTTGGGACTATAATATCTTCCAACATTCCTATTTTCATCCTCCAAGATAATGTCCTCTATTTTCCACACATTCTTCAATCCTCCCAGAACCTTCAAGCCATCACATACACCATGACACACTTCCACTTCCATGGATACTTTTGCTACCATGTCCACTCCTGGGTACCTAAAACACATCACTTCCTTCCCCCATTTGTAAATCTATATAGCATCATTCAAATTTCTTGAGAAATGCTTCATTTCATCCTTTCCTGAAATCTGTCTTTATATTCACAGATACATATATACACACTCATGCATACTTCACAATTTCAATCTTTCCTTTCACCCACACTATTTTGTTCCATTTCATCCATGCTCTGTAACACCTTTCCATTCTCTCGGTGATAGCACTTTGCACATCTTTCTTTCCCTCTACCCTGATGATTTTCATTCATTCTCATCTATACCACTCCTCCTTCTAAGTCCTTCCATAACTTGCATTCATCATTTTCATATTCACTCCATACACCCTGCCCAAGGATACAGGCTCCCCAATCCCCTACACATCTAAACTTTTAAATTTCTTCACAAGCTCCCTCCTTTTAATATTATATTTCTCCACAAGCTCCCTACTTTTACTCTCACCATTCATCTCATTTATAATGAGACCCATCACCAGCATAAATGGTGTACTCCAGTGCTGTTTCTTAGCGTTTAGTGCCTAATCACTGATGTGCTATGAGCAGAAGGCAACTTCAGCACAGTTTTCCTGGATTGCCATTTCCTGCATCAGCAAGGTAGTGCCAGGAAACAGACGATGAAGGACACATTCACTCACATACACATATGTATAAATATACGCACATACAGGAACATACACGTTATCTATACATACATACATATAATTACATATATACACATGTACATATTCATACTTGCTAGCCTTCATCCATTTCCGATGCCAACCTGCCCCACATATAAACAGCACAAAATGTATGAAGAAAAAGAAAAAAAGATAGTGTATACATTCTCTTCTCTTCCCCCACATCCGATCACTGCCGCTTGCATCAGCAGTGTAGCGCCAGGAAACAGACAAAGAAAGGCCACATCCACTCAGTCTCTAGCTGTCGTGTGTAACCACAGTTCCCTATTAGCATCCAAACCCCACAGACCTTTCCATGGTTTACCCCAGACACTTCACATGCCTTGGTTCAGTCCATAGAGAGCACATCGACCAAAGTATACCACATCCTTCCAATGCACTATATTCTGTACCTGTCCCTTTCATCCTCCTGCATGTTCAGAAACTTTTTTTTTATGTTCAAGGCTCCAGTCATGGACAAAAGTCCACATCAAGGCCAGGCCCTAACTGAAAAATAGAGAGAATTAAGAGACGGGAAAAAAGAAGGAAAGCATTTACAAATTTTTAAGAACGTGAAAGACTGTCTTTTGAAATAAGCCAGGTCATAGTTATTGGGAAAGACATGGGAGGGTAGAGAGTTCCAAAGCTTTGACATGTAGGGAAAGAAGCAGTTATCAAAACGGCACAACCCTGAGATGCCGATGGCCACACAATAATCATGTGAGCAGAAGCTTGCTTAGTATTGCGTGGTCTAGCTAGCAGTGGGGGCACACAAGCAGCCAGCTCTCAGGAGCAAAAGCCAAAGTAATACCTGTAGAAGAGGGAAAGTGAATCAACACTGCGGCATAAGGCAAGGGGGGTCAAGTTTGGAAGTTAGCCTGGGACAGTTTATAAATCAGACCGCTATCGACTCAACTCTGTCAAGTAAGGAAATAGAGCTAGAACCACCCAAAATGTGAGAGCAGTACTCCATACAAGGATGAATCAATCCCTTGTATAAACGGAGCAACTGTTCAGAGGAGTAAGAGTTACGACATCTAAACAGGACACCCAGTTTCTTAGAGGCAGATTTAGCTATTCCCATAATGTGGGGTTTCCAAGAGAGCAGATGTTACTGTAATACCAAGTATGTTCATTGAGTCAAGAGGTGAAATTACAGAACCGTTAAAGGAGATATGAGAGTTGTGAGGAGTTTTCATTAGAGAGATGGGTAGAAATTGAGTCTTGGAGGCATTAAACTTAACTAGATTTTGTGTACCCCACTGAAATATCCTGTCCAAGTCTGAGTTTATTGTGGAAGCTGTGTCTAAGCGAGATGCAGATCGAGTGAGAGAAGAGGGAGCACAACTGAAGGATGTGGATGAATGTAGCGTTGGGTCATCAGCGTTTGAGTGCACTGGATTATTTGTGGAAGAGAGAAACTTGTTGAAAAAAAGGAAGAAAAGTGTAGGGGACAGGATAGAACCTTGAGGGACACTACTGTTGATGGAGAAAAGGGGGGGAGGCTGATCCATCAACAACCACATAGATAGATCGGTCTGAGAGGAAGCTAAATATCAAGGAACAAAGTGAGGGAGGGAAACCAAAAGAGGGGAGCTTAGAGATGAGACCCCGATGCAATACCCTGTCAAAAGCCTTAGATATATCAAGAGCAACTACATATGACTCCCAAAAATCTTTCAGGGATGATGACTAGACATTAGAGAGATAGGAAAGAATGTCACCAGTGGATTTCGCCTTACAGAAGCCATACTACTGATCAGATAGAAGGCTGTGATTTTCGAGGTGTTTAAGGATATGGGAGTTGAGGAGGGATTCAATGACTTTGGAAATGATACATGTCAAAGCAGCAGGACGATAGTTAGAGAGGTCAGAACGGTCAATCTTCTTAGGGATGGGATGTATCAAAGTATGTTTCCAAGGAGAAGGAAAAGTTTTGGTTTTCAAACAGAAACGGAACAGACAAACAAGCACAGGTGCAAGTTCAGAGGCATACTCTTTCAGTACTTGAAGATGGATGCATCAGGACCATAAGCTTTGCTTGTGTCCAGAGAAAGAAGCACTTTTTGGACAGTCAGAAAAGAGATTACGGGAAGAGGCATAGGATTAATAAGAGGAGCAACAGGGGGTGAAGGAATGTTAGAGTCATCCAAGGCAGAATTAGAGGAGAAACAGGAAGCAAAGAGAGCTGCTTTGTCAATGGGAGAAACAGCTACAGTACCATCAGGATGGAAAAGAGAGAGAAAGGTAGAGTGACAGAAGTTGTTACAGATGCCCTTAGCTAAAGACCAGAAAGACCTATCCGTGGATGACGAGGAGAGGTTATCACACTTCCTTTGAATAAAGGAACGCTTTGCCTCACAGATAACATACTTGCACCAATTACGGGCACTGTTAAAAGCTGAATGAGAGCCAGAGTAAGGCTCTGCCACAATTTAACAGGACCCTTGTCATGTTTACTATTTCCCATCTTCCTTGCTTCTGCATCCTGTTCCTTAATCTTTCACCAGTCTTTTGGTTTGCATTATGTGGGAAAAGGATTTCTTTTTGTAGTATTTTTTTTGTTTTTCTAATTGTAAATCAAAACACAGTTGCATGTGTGTTTAAACCTTATAGAATTTTCTTGAGATCTTTTGTATGGCTTTTTTGTCAAGAAAATTAACTTGTCCTACTTATTTAAATGCAGCTGTGCATGTACCTCTTTAAATGAAGTAGAGAAAATACCTATGCTGTACTGAAAAAAATTTCACAAGAAATGCAACGAACAAAATACTTCTCCGGTGATCAGCACAGCAAACAATATTTGTATATTGTCTTTCATTCAAATTATTCTGATGTTTTTTTAGATGATTCAAAGGAGCAGAAAAATATGGAGGCTTACCAAGAAAATAGTAAATAATAACAATTAATTAATAGTATTCACTTAACAGGTGACAACACAAGGATTTACATGCTGTGAAATGAGAGATGGGCAGCCATGGACATATCAGACAGATTTGTATGGAGCTGCAGCCATAGCATACTGTTGCCTATTTGGATCGTACATGGATGTCAGGAAGACTGTCAATGGCAAATGGGAAATAAAGGGTGCCACATTTAAGAGGTACTGGCAGAGATTTATGGCAACTGCTGTTTTCTACACTTCTAAATGTGCCTTCATGTTCTGCAATCCCCAGCCTCTCTCAGCTCAAGGAGAAGATTAAAATGGTATTTTTTCAAGCAAGGATGCATGAAGAGATAACTGTTAAATTTAACGGTCTCTTATCCATCACAGCTCAACACCGTTGAAATTAATGCTTGGAACTAAAACTATTCATTTCTGTGACCTTAGTCATTGATGCTGAAGATTTCCCTTGGACACTTTTTCTTGTGTTAATTTCAAAGGAATTTTTTTTCATAAAGCCTAAAAATGCAGTGGTGTAATTATCTATCTATTACAAACTGTAACAAAATTAGTCAGCTGCTTAAGTCATTTTAATGTTTTATGAAAAAGAGTTTGTTTAATTTTACTTATCATGGATAAAAAATTGGAGGAAGTGAAGTGTTTTAGATATCTGGGAGTGGACTTGCAGCAAATGGAACCATGGAAGCGGAAGTGAGTCATAGGGTGGGGGAGTGGGCAAGGGTTTTGTGAGCGATGAAAAATGTATGGAAGGAAAGAACAATATCTTGGAGAGCATAAATGGGTATGTTTGAAGGAATAGTAGTTCCAACAATATTGTATGGTTGCGAGGCATGGGCTATAGATAGAGTTGTA
>JAUUEC010176437.1:0-16512 GCA_032361885.1 Panulirus marginatus
AGTTGTAGATAGATAAATAGATTTTGTTTAAATACCTAGATTAAGAATGTGCGTGGACTGTACTATGTGTTTCTGGAATTTTTATTTCAATTTCTATAAAAATTAGGTTGAGAAATCTTCCCTAGGAATTTAGCCTGTCTTACCCCTTTGAATCCTATGGTGAAATTTGATTCCATTTTCAGCAATTCTGTGAAGTATGTATTCCATGATTATATCTCTTTTAGTGGGGACCAGGTGTGCTCCATGAAAATTGTTTCTTTTTCAGTAAGATTTTTTTTTTTTTCAGGGCCTTATATTCATACATTCACCTTTCCGGAGCAAGCACTTTTTTTTTCAGCACAAGATGATTCACAGATGTATGTGGATGAGAAATTATGGAAGGGAAAAACAAAAGGGTTTTATTGATTTTGTGGCAGTGGATGAAAGGTTTAAAAAAGTTATGTTGGATACCAGAGTTGTGAGAGAATTCTTTGGTGATTCTGACCATTTTGCAGTTCTTGTTGAGGTGAGGAATGGGGAGATGTGGAGGTTTGGCATACTGAAGAATAGAGAGGTAATATTGTTGGCAAGCAAGATGATGGATCAGAAAGAATTCAAGGAGTGTGAAAGAAAGTTAACAGAAAGTTTAGGTGAAAGTGTGGTAAATGTATAACAGCATTCATGAGTGAATGACGTGTTTAAAATGTTTAGTGAAAGAGTGATAAAGAGTTAGAATTAGCTGTTGGATACAATATTGTGAGATATAAGAATATAATGGGAAATGCATGGTGGATGGATGAGATTAGAAATGCTGTAGAAGAGAAGAAAAAGGCATATGGTAGATTAATCAAAAGGATTGTACAAGTGGAAGTTCAGCAAAGGAGGAGAGCTGAATATGAGATGTGTAAGTGGAATGTTAAGAAGATGATAGAGAAAAAGAAAGAAAAAAGTAGATGAAGATTTTGGAAGAAAGTTGAGTGAAAAGTCTAGGGAAAATATGAAACTGTACTGGAAGGAGGTGAAAAAGAAAAGAAGTGGCTGTAAGAGTGGGAAATGTTGATGTGAGAAGTAAGGAAGGGGAATTGCTGAGTCAAATGGAAGAAGTTAAAGGAAGATGGAAAGAGTATTTTGAAGAACTGATGAATGTGGGAAAAGATGAGGCAGCAGTTGTTACATGCATGAGTATTGGGGATGGAAGGAAGAGGATACAAGTACAAGGGCTTATAGCGAAAAAGGAGGTAAAAAGGGCAATAATGAGGCTGAAGATAGGAAAGGCACATGGAGTGGATGGTATTATGGCTGAAATGCTAAAGTATGGAGGAGAAAGAGTGATAGAATGGATGCATCTGATACGTAATTTAGCATGGAAGCAGGAGATTGTGCCTGAGGATTGGATGAAAGCCGTTATTGTTCCTTTATTCAAAGGAAAAGGTGCTAAGGATGTATTAAGCAATTATAGGAGAATAAGTCTGTTAAGTATGCCAGGAAAAGTGGATGCAAGAATGTTGATTGGTAGAGTGATGGAAGTGACTGAGTGGAGAATAAGTGAGGAGCAGGGGTTTTAGGTATGGTAGGGGATGTGTGGAACAGATTTTTGTGGTAAAGATGATCATGGGAAAGTATTTAGGGAGAGGTAAGAAGTTGTATGCAGTTTTTATGGATTTGGAGAAAGCATATGACAGAGTCAAATGGAATGATTTATGGGATGTGTTTATGATGGATGGTGTGAAAGCCTTCAGTAGAGCAGCAAATGCATGTGTAAGATTGGATGGAGAGTTGAGCGAAAGTGTTTGTATGCATGTAGGTGTGTGGCAGGGCTGTGTGGTGTCACCATGGCTTTTTAACATATTTATGGATGGAGTGATGAGAGATGAAAGCTAAACTAGGGAAAAGGAGTACAGAGATGGAGTGTGGCAGCAAGATATGGTGGCCAGTGGCAAGCATGTTTGTGGATGATACCGTGTTGTTTGCTGAGAGTGTATAGGAGTTGCAAAAGGTTGTAAGTGTGTTTTATGATGTATGTAAGCATATGCAATTGAGATAAATGCAAATAAAAGTAAAATAATGGTGTTTGAAAGGAAACAGTGAAAGTATAGATTTTGTAAAACCATATAGAGTTAAAGAAGAAAGTGTACTAAATTGCACGGTGGATATGGGGGGAAAAGACTGGAAGAAGTGAGGGAATTTAAGTATCTGGGAGCTGTCTTGGGTAAGTTTGTTGACAAGGAAGGAGATATAAGGGAGAGAGCAGTACAGGGTAGAAGAGTCATTGAGTCCCTTAACAGAATAATGAAGGGTAGAGGTGTAAGTATGGAGGCAACGAGAGGATTAAGGGACACCATAGTCCTCCCAACCCTGACCTATGCAGCCAAAATATGGACATGGAATGAGGCACAGAGGTTAAGAATACAGACTGTGGAAATGAGCTATTTGAGAAGAGCATGTGGTGTGACTAGATGGAATGAAGAAAGAAATGAAAGGGTGTATGAGAGATGTGATATGGCAAGGAATACAAAGGGAGTGAATTATGGAGTGTCAGAACTGGCGAAATGTAATATTTTGAGGTGGTTTGGGCACGTGGAAAGAATGCATAACTGGAAGTTAACAAGGAGAGTGTATGATAGTACAATTAAAGGGGTTGGTGTGAGTGGAAGACCACCTGTAACAAGGGCAAATAGGGTAGAGGAATACTGGAAGGAGAGAAACAGATGAAGAATACATGGAATGGTGAATGTGAGGGAGGCATGTAAGGACAGGGATAAGTGGAGACTCTTTTGCTGTGGCCACCCCTTGAGGGGAGTTCCTGGAGGGAAAGGGCATCAGAGATATTGATAGATAAAAAAGCACAGTAATAGATTAATCTGAAAGGAAACTATATACATCAATTTCCTGGGCACAGAGATGGTAAATAAATAACCTACATTACAGTAAATAACACTAATTCAGCCTTCATATCTAACTCTTTCGAAAGTATCAACATACAAGCACAGCCAACAATCTTGCCTTTTCTCATGATCTTTCACAGTAGAAGATGCATTTTATGGGTATGAAGAGATGCCTTATGCCAAAAGTAACTACAATTAGCACCAGGAAAAATTCTAAAGTGTCTCTTTTGGTACTTCACATGTATATTCATGTACCTGTATGGCCAACAGTGTTGATATTGAAGACATACCTATACAGTATGCTTTTTATCACTCTCACTTAAACTAGATGGCTCACTTTATGAGTATGCAGTGATAACTTTTATCTCTAGCAACTACTGTATAATTAGTATTGGGAAAAATTCCTAGAGTGTCAGAAGAGACAAAGATGGAAGTGTCAACAACCAGCAATCAGCAAGTGCATTAAGTTTAAAAATCTATACAGCAACAATTAACATTAGTTTAACTGATTCTTTTTTTAATTCTTTTGGGTATTTCCTATTCACTGATATGACTAAAATATACATTGAATTTTTCAATAACCATCCATCCTGGGGACCCCATCTAGATTTCCTGGCTCATTCCTTAAAGAGTTAAGAGGACATATTGAGACAGTCCAACAGAGGACAACAAAAATTATACCTAATATAAAGGAGCTAACCTCCAGAAAAACATCAGCAGTCAGAGGCTTGCAAATATTGAAAGAAAGAGGAAAACTGTAGACATGAGTACAACTTTAATTTACTAAATGAATATGTTAATATCAACATGAAATGAAAAATAGCACAAAAATTAAATAAAATTTTGGGGGCACACAAGAAAATTGCCCAAAAGAAGTTAGAAAAGAAGTGAGAAATGTAGGTTTTGACATTTCAAAAATGTTTTCTCTCAGACAGTGTCTGTCAGCAAAAATGAGATACTACCCTGGAGCAGTATTAGGGTTTGGTCATTACAGCCCCTCGCAATTGGTGTGAAACCCAATTTCAATACCCTTCCTGGACCAAACTACAATGTGACCATGGCAATTTGCTTGGACTGGGTTGCCCCACCCAAAGAGTGCCTGCCACCAACTAGATCCATCATCCGGTGTCTCAACCAGACCAACCTCAAGGAACTCACAGGTTGCACTGCTAAACCATGGTGACATAAAAAGGAAGCAAGAAAAAGGTTTCTCAAAAAAGAAGGGAAGGCTGGCAGAGCAAAAAAACAGGAAAAATTGCTTGCAGACACTACCACAAAAACAAAAGGTTTTTCAAACTCCAAAACCTATACTTCTTTCCTTTGCAGTCTATCCACAAATAAAAACGAGAGCATACCCACTTGCAGGAGGAAGGTTAGAGATAACCTTTTCAAAAAGCTAATATCTCTAATAACTTCAGTGAGTTGACAGACAACAAGAAACAAACTCTTAGAAGGAATCCTTAGAGCTATACAAGGAATATCCACTATATTTAATTCAAGGTACCATATATGAAGGTGGGTGACAAATGCTAAAGCCCCTTTCTTGGTTTTCTCCAAAGAAAGATAACTGAGAAAGGCCAAGGTAAAGGGCACTTTCCTGACATCATAAGCTTTTAGGGTAAAGCACAGGTTAAGCTACTCAGACAATTTACTTGATCAAAGTAGATATGTTACTCACTGACAAGGGATGCAAGGGAAAGGGATGAACACACGAGTGATTTCCTTGATAACTCTAGTGGATTAAAAAGAAATCTTTAAAGGATTTCACAGGGCACAATGCATGATGTGTTCTTCTAAAATACTCCAAGATAAGGTGGTAAAGGGTGTATATCTAAATTTCATGATATCACTTTGCCAAAAAAACAAGGTTTGATTTATTCTTAACCCGCAGCTGCTCATAATGAAAGACAAGAAGATTCTGTATTTGGATATGACATGAAAATCACTATATCTCCTTTCAGAGATAAGCCTGAACTGAAAAGAGTGTTTATATCAGATGATATTGAGTTCATGAGAGAAAACTCTTAGACTATAACAGATCTAAGATCAAAAAAGCTCTAACCTAGACTGTTGGGAAAGGTACTCAGTCTCCTGGAAAGAAGGACCAAAGAATTTTATCCCAGGAAGGAATTGAATATTCTTCCCAAAATCAACTGAAAGCATTCTTGAAAAGCAATCCTAAAAAAAATGTAAACGTGTAACAGATACATAAGTGTCATAGAACAAGCTAGAAAAAAGTAAACATAAGGCTTCCATAATTCAGAAACATTAACATCTTTCAACATGGTCTGAAAAGATTTCCAGACTGATTGAAACTGTCCTCAGTAGGAGAATGAATACTATGTAAAGGGTTATCTGTTAAGCAATCTCCAAACTTATGTCCGTAGCACTGTTTGAGCATTATCATGCATAACTTCCAAAATCCAGAGCTTTAAGGGTGGGGTCCTAAAACAAGGCAGAAATGCCCTAAAATATCCATAGAGATCAAGAGAAGTGAACAGCAAGGGCTGCTTGACCTGCATAAACAATATGAATGGCTGAGAAAGGCCAAAGTAAAGGCCACTTTCCTGGCAGCATATGCTTTTATGGTAAAGCCTAGCTTTAGTCACTAAGACAAGTTACTTGATCAATGTACATATGTTTCCCACTAAGAGGAAATGTAAGGGACAAGGGCAAACACTCAAGTGATTTCCTCAATAATTACTGAAATCCAAAACTACCTTGAAAGGATTTCACTAAGCACAAGGCACATGAACTCTCGAAAAAATATTCCAACATAGGATGACAAAGGGAGTATACCTAAATTTCATGGCTTCACTTTTAAAAAGAAACAGGGTTTGGTTTAATTCTAACCCATAACAGCTCAACATGAAAGACAAGAAGATTCTGTGACTGGATATAGCTTGAAAATCACTTGCTGTCTTTCCAAAGCCAAAGCTGAACTGAAAAGTTTTTATATAAGATGACACTGAGGAATACATGTCAGAAAAACTTGTAGACAGTATCAGATCTAAGACCAGGAACACTCTTACTTAGGCTGCTGGGGACAGGTAACCAGTCTCCTCAAAAGGAAGGACAGAAGAAGTTTATCCTAAAAACGGTTTGAATATTTCATCCTAAAATTTTGAGACAACCCTCAGTAAATAACATAATTTAGTGGATAACAGAAAAATCTCCTTTATCCCATTCAATGCAGAAGTCTAAAACCTGAGGTTACCCCCTGCATGGCAATTATCAAAAAGAGAAAGATTCTGTTTTTTAATACTGCCATTACTACTGTAAAGCAGATTTAAGAGGATTGTAAAACTTTACTAACGAGAATAATAAGCCATCACAATCGAAGTTTTATAGTAGTAGGTGCTACCAGACACACAACTTATCCCTGTTTATACTGAATCATAAACAAGCACCGTCACTTAAGTCTGTCACAATTTTTCTATTCTATTTTCTACGGTATACATTCATCCATCTATCTACATAAATCTAATATGTATTGCACAGGCAAATTTGTGATTACTATTTACACACATTTACATACTGCACTGTATAACTGCAAATATTACCCACAATGCTTCACTTCAGTAGCCTCTTTGTGTAAGATATGCCTAAAAACACAGGAACTTAATCACTTTTCCTCAGTCTTATCGATTCCTGAACATCAAGCTGTATATCAGGCTATCCATTTTTCTACATGACTATCTTCTAAACATTTTCAGTTGGTGCACCCCTTGGCCACAGTTTAAGACATGACATAATTCCACTCAATGGTGACTCATTAGTCTTCTTATCACATTGGATTTGTTTATTTGCTATTTCCATACTGTTAAATCTTTGCAAAATACTACATCTTCGAGCAAACCTTATGAGCTAAAGTAGTGCTTAGTTAAACAAAACAGCCCAAGGGATCCAAGGTCCTCAGGTTGGAAACCACTGCTCTAAGCCATACAAGTAACTGATGTCCAACATATTCATGTTATAAATGGTGTTCTAGGATATTACCTTGCTAGCACAAAGTCAGTGTATGCCTTTTTTCTCTATTTCAAAAGTACTAAACCAGCCAAAGGGTAGAATAACAGATATGCATAAGGAAACACTGTGTAGCATGCCAGTTACTATATTCTATCCCACAGGTATCCTCCTAGTATGCACAGAATATCTGAAAGTGTTTGACCACATAGAGGAGAGCCGCAGTGAGTAAGAAAAATAAATGTCATATACAGAGGACAGTTGCCGTAAATGGGTTATAGGCATATTTCTTCAGGATTCCTAGTATTTTCAAGGGCTACTAAACAAAATTGTCATTAATCTCAAATGCCACAGTTTAATAATGATGAATTATGAACCAGTAGCATGCAGTGATAATATTCACTAATCAAGTGCATGCAGAATGATCATAAATGATCTTATTTTTCTATTTGAAATTATACAGACAAGTGTCAGACACTGATTACTTAGAATTCTCTACACTTAACAGTCATAAACATCATTATTTGTCTTGAGTGGGAATATTTTAGATTCTATATAGAAGAAAATGTTTGTAAATAATGATGATCAATGATACCTATTTCCATTTTTTACAGAGTAAAAAACTACAGATATCTGGAATTTGCATTACTGAGAGTCTACTACATATATTTCCACCATAAAATTTACAAGTGAAACTCACAGTAATTGCACAGCACATTAAAGCATGATCATTCATCTCCTTGCTCATCATCTTGAATAACTGTTTACGTTTCTCGAAGTCTTCAATGTAGCCACCAATGGTAAGATCTAAATGTGCTGATACTCCTGAGGTCAAGTCCACAAGAGCATCACTGAGACTGCTATCCTGGGTAAGAGAAAAAATCAACTGTTAATTGGGTATCAAATTGATACTGTTCAGTAACAAACAAGAAGAGTACGAAATAACACGATATGAAAAGTTTAAGTTAGGATGGTACATAAGATTTTATGAAATAAGGCTGGTTATTCAGAGGTGATACCAAATTTCTACAGCTGTTACTCATGAATATAAAAATCCTTTGATATTTTAGGAAATATTCATCTATTGCAATCTTTCTGAATACTACAGGTGGATCTCATAAGATACAAAATACACGCAACCTTTACTCTCAGATCACATGTTTTTTCAATGCATTAGTGCAATGTGATGAAGAAATTTTAGAGGTTATAGATATATACTGTAGTCATCATTGCAACCATAGCAAGAATATTTGTGAATGGAGGCAATGCTCATTACTTCATTCTATGTAGAATCATATACATGATCTTAGTCAAATATCTAGAAAAAGGAAATAATAAAAAAATAATAAAAAACTGGATATCTATTGTCCAGTTATTGTCAAAGGAGTGGGAGCAAGGACAAAAACCCTCACCTTCTTGTATTTCAATTTACAAGAGATGGAAAATGAGAGTTCATCTCTAAAGCTCAGGCAGGGTAGTCTGAATGTGCATGGATGTAACCAAGATGAAAAGGGAGAGATAGCTAGTATAATTCAGGTGAGGAACATGGATGTCCTGGATCTAAGCAGAACTAAGCTCAATGGAAAAGGGGTAGAATAGCTTGGAATGTCCAAAGGGTAAAGTCAAGCAAAGCAAAAGAAAGGGTCGCACTTCTGCCGAATGAATTTTACAAATGTGTGAAAGAGTGTAAGACAGTGAGCCTCAGACTGATGTGAGTAAATATGAAAATAGATTATGAGAGCTGGGAGAGCTAATGCTTATGCACCTGGAAGCAAGAGCAGAAAAGAAGAGAGGTGAGCATTTTGGGAGGAGCTGAGTGAGTGCCACTGCAATTTTGATGCAAGGAACCAAAAAGTAGTGATAGGTGATTTGAGTGTTTGAGTGCAAGGGTGGGTGATATGGCACTTGAGGGTATAATTAGGGGCATAAGGTACCCACTGTGGATGGAAATGATGAACAGCTTCTGGAGTTGTGTGATATAAAAACTGTTGATTGGGAATAACTGGTTTAAAAATAGTGACGCACATGAGCAAGTTGAGTCAGTAGTGAGCGGCATTATTAGAATATGCCCTAATTGACAAGCATGCTGAAGAGCCTTTTGGATGTAATTATGCTGATATGGGCTGCTAGTGGATGTCTGATCACTTACAGATGGGTGGCAAGGGTAAACGTTTGTAGAGGTTTTATAAGAGGAAATGATACGGGTGGCAAGAGGGAAGTGAAAGTGGGAGAGCTCGGGCAAAGAACTTCAAAATGTGAGAGTAAACAGAACTAGGAGAATGAGAAAGGAATGGGAGGTATTTAGGCAAGTATTGCTGACCTGTGCTAGAGAAGTGTGTAGCATGTGGAAGGTGGGATGTGGGCATGAGTTGCTACCAATGCTACCTTCATATAGGAAATGATGAAGGCAATTACTAGTAGCCATACAAATGTCATAATATTAGCGAGCAGTTCAAAATAAGTCCAATTAGCTTAATTTTTGTAATTCGTAAACTAAAGGAAACCATCATTCAGGATGAGACTGTAAACCAATTAGAGGACCACCACTTAATAAAAGATTCTCAGCAAGGTTTTTGATAAAATCATTCATGTTTGAGAAATCTGTTTGATCTTTTATAAAGTAATCAACATGTATGATGAAAGTAAAGTAGTTGATGTCATCTATTTAGATTTCTAAAAAGCATTTGATAAAGTCTCACATCAGAGGTTTCTAACTAAAGTTAAGCCACAGAGTATAGATGGGGCTGTACTTCGATGGTTAGGAAATTGGCTGACTGGCCATAAGCAACATAACTAATTATGTCATATGATGACATTAATCAGTTCAAATGATACTTAAATTACATGAAAGAAATTAACACTTCTTTGTCAAAATATGCTGCTTTTAGCAAGGATACCATGATGCTTCAAAGTTTTTGATAATCCATGACATAGAGTATGTATTTTTTAACTCTTCTGCAAGTATAACATTTGTATGATAAAAATGTCCACACAAATCATATTACTAATCTCAAGAACTTACTTCTAATGCTTCATATGATCCATGCAGCTTGGCATATGCTTTCTCCAGCAGGGCACACCAAAACTCGCCTTTTTCTCTTGAATGAGTAAATATCAACTGCCCCTCAATAGTTGGTAGAAGGTCATCAATAACAACATCCAGCCACTCACCAAACCTCCAGAATCGGAAGTGGAAGATGCCTGGGTGTATATCACCATACTCTTGATCTTTGTAGTCCGGTATCACCTTGATTAATAAAATTTATTACTATTATTACAGAGGGATTAAGGAAAAATCAGAATGAATAAAGCAACAGAATTAATGATCACATGATTTCTGGAAGGAAAAAAAATGGTGTTTTAGGTTAATCTTCAGACTTCCATGTGCTCATAAAGAATCAATGATAAAGGGGAAATTAAAGGTAAAAAGATACAACATTTTTAAAGCACAGTAATTGTAGTACAGTAAAGGTTCAACAATTCATCTTAAATCCATGCAATACAGTATATCTTGATGAACACCTATTTACTGTACATAAAAAGCAACTACATTGCTTTTAGCCAGCAATGAAAATGCAACTTTAAAAATGCTTTGCAAGACATAGTATCATCAATAAGCTATTTTATCATAAAAGTATCCTATGATCCCTGAATTAAAAAAAAAAATCAAACAAAATACTTATTTCTATGATGTGGCACAGGGTGAGCGAGGAAGATTACTTTGCCTCAACCAGGTAAGTCTTAACTAGATGCAATACAAATGAAACTCTGAAACTATGAAGATGACCATACAAATATCTATATCATGGAAGCCAGCACAGTTCTGTCAACCAATTAACTATCTATCTATCTATCTATCTATCTATCTATCTATATCTCTGATGCCTGTTCCCTTCTGGAACTCCCTCAGAGGGGTGGCCATAGCAATAGAGTCTACATAACTAGTAAATTCCTCTGCTGCTTCTTAGCCTTTAATGCATCACCCTTAACAGGCCACTGGCAAAGGAAAAGTCCAGCACATTATTTGCAGAGGCTCCTACCTAATGTTCCTACTGACTAATTCTACCTAAAACTCCTGCCTAATATTCCTACCTACTACTTCTACCTAATGCTTCTACATAATGCTCCACAGTCACCTTGTACCAACCAATGCTCCCTATACCTACTACTGTAAATGCCATAAATAATCCATGATCAAGTGTTCAGCTAAGCAAGCAAACAGCTTAGTTTTCCTATAGTTATGTGTATACCAACACTATATTACTGTAACGCAACCAGCATAAAAACATTCACCACTTAAAGTTCACTATTGAATATATTATATGTCAACACAGTATTACTGCAGTTCAACAAGTATGTAACTGTATATCACTTAATGCTCACCATCAAATACATAATGCATGTCAATGTAATACTATCGCAATTCGACCAATAAGTAACTTTACACCACTTAATGTTCAACTAATCACCACTAAATGTACAATGTATAAACCATAGGACTTGCTCTGTAAAAGCTCCTGTACTATGTAGACAGACTTCACTCACGTGATTCTCTAAAGCATAAAAGTATCCAGCCTCACCTTGATCTTAATATCTTTTGTGATTAATTAAGTAGTTACTAATATGACCCCCCAATTATGTAATTCCTCAACTGCATATTTTCAGCCGAATAGCTGCCTGAATTCAATAAACTGTTCTTTGTTCATTTATTCTATTTTACATGTGCTCAGTGTACAGGAAGCGCCCAGCAATCTTGAGAGGGTTGCCTCTCTGGGTTGAAGGCAGGCACTGCCAGATAAAAGTATGACCATACACTCACTGGCTGGCTGTTAACTGTCAAGAAAAGACCCACCAGGCCACTGAGCTGTGCTGAACATGATTACTTGTATACTGATTAGATGAAAATCTGAAGAATTGCTGCTCAGTCTGACAGCCCACAGATCAAGGCCACACAGCAAATGCTCAGGTTCCTTGATTACTGGAAGCAGTAGACAGGCGTTCTTGGTGGCTCGATCTTGATGTCCCACACTTTGTTGGAAAGGCATTCAACTGAGTACTTCCAAAGTACAGCAACTCTGGAGTTTTCCTACATGACATGTCCTTACATATGAAGTTAAAGGGGTATGCTCTAGCACTAGATGGGGTTAAGGACCTTGCCTCTAAGACAGAGAATATAGCATGTCTGCTCAGGCCAGTCACAAAAAGTCAACTCAGTCACATGCTCATGTGAGCTCTGACTGATCAAAACCTCTGACGTCACATGTCACAATGGCTCTTTCTTAAGGACAGCAAAGGGAGTTACAGCTCCACTAGCTTGTTAGTTCAGCCATCATCTACTTCACTATCTAAGCAGTGCTATATGTTCACTTAAGACATAATTATTTGGGTGACACAGGGCTAATTAACAGAATAAGATTTGATAAGCACTCTTACCCTTACACACTCTCACAGAAATCAACAATGTGTGACAACAGGTCAGAAATTAGTAACCCCTGGTATTCAGTAGACACTTAAAAAAATAGTTCACAGCTGGAATATCATTCTAATAAGCAAAAACTCTTGCATCTGCTGTAATTTGCTGCAAAGTTCCTGGTCTTACTGCACTAACCTTAGGACAAGAGTGAATGTGATTCTTGTTACATTTCATCATGACAACCTCCTCCTTTTCCTTCAAGTGCTAGTCATTGTTTTTTCCAACTGGAGGGATGGGGACATTCATCATCGTCTCCACCCAATATACACTTTTTCAGCTATGTAGATTCCACATTTGTCTGTTCTACAGACCTCCATATTTTCTCTCCTGACCCAAACCTCCTTTGTCAGAAGACAGCAAGGCAGCACATATCAATCACATTTTCTTGATGTCCCAGCCTGTCTAAAATGCCCAAGACTATTATAAAATGGCCTCCATTTCAGCCTTTTTGAGAAACCTCTTTCTATTATAGATAGCTTGTAAACAGTAAAGCTGTCAGTAATTTTTTCTGTCACTGACATCGGTTCTGCTACACATATCTTTGTTCTTAGGAGTCTGCCCGGCCAAATTGTTCCCTGACCAAGCATAGCATTCCTTGGCCAAATAGACCATCTCTTGGACCACTTCTATTTTTTGTAAGTTCCTCTCTGAACCATTCCCTGATCATATGGTCCTAAACAGGGACCAGTGCCTTTCCACATCATTTCTCACTTATACAATTTCCTTTTAAAGTGATTCACACTCTGAACTGTTCCTCTGCCTTGCATTCCTCAACACAAACTATTGCCTAACCCAACAGTTCCTTATTTCAGAAGGTTTCCTGATTAATAGTTTTAATGGCATATCAATGGTTCATGCTCTGAACAGATGCTCTTCCTTGGATAATCACCTTGCATAATGACTTGCATGCAAATCTGTTCTTTTTTTCTAATAGTTCATCTCTTCATCATTTACTTTTTTAAGAATTCCCCCTCTAAACTGTTCACTTATCTAATATTCTAGTTTGAGAGTGTGCCATTCCTACACTGATTTCTATACTAAAGATATTGGAAAAAAAAATTTAAATCGCTATGATTACAGTTGTTTCCCTCATTGCAGACAGTTACTATCTTATATATCACATTACTTTCTCACTTCTCATTGTCCCCTTCCTATTTGTTTACATAAACATTCTCCTTTCTGCTAAACTATGACAGATTTAAGTTCATTTTAGGGATACAGGGAGGGCACCTACTTTATCTACATTTTATTCTTCAACTCAGGCTTATTTTCTAAACCCAGCAAGGGAAACTGTATACTGCAGTGCTGCCACAAAGTTCTAAATAAATTGCATGATAGTTGTGTTTCCCATGGTCTCTGCATCTTAGGGATTCTCCACCACCCATCTGACTACCATGTTTGCCACTCCTGGAGTTACCTTACTTAACAGGAAGGAGAACCAAGGGACACTCTCTTCAATAACAGATCCAACTAGGGTCACAGAACACAGCCAAGTACAGCTCTGTACACAATTCAGGCAGATGGAGGTGAATGTGGTACAACAAAGAGGTTTACCACTCCCAGTGTCTCTAACCAACCTTACCCAGTGCAAATAAAAACCATGGTTAACTCTCCACAGCAACAGATTTGACATGGCATCTAGAACTTAGCTGTACACAACATGATATGCAATTTTCTGATAAAGTAAATAAGGTTCTAAATTTCTTTTACATCTCAAAATGATAGCAGGGATGCCTCCTTGGTTCTTATTATTACTCTATGTGCCCCTCTTGTGGTATCAGTACCGAGTTAAAAGCCAGATAATACATCTGCCCTCTAACTTGACAGACTTTTGGTTTTCTAATTCTACCTTGATGGGAATCATCATGCTTTCCTTTATTATGACCATATTCTATGGGTGACAACCCACTCTTGTTTTCAAGGTCCCTACAGGACACATTTCTAAATGTGCCTCAGCATGTAATCAGTACAGCAGTCAGTAACTTCTATCCAAGGAACTGGGTTGCCTCCACAGCAAAGTTAACCACATGCAGCACATTCAGCATGTCATCATTTTTCAAGTTGGTTTTCAAATGAGTACCTATTTCAGTTTAAATTTTGGTAGCACAACTGCAACAAACCAAGCCAGCCAACAGATTATAGTTTAATCAGAGAAGTCCAAGGAGCATCCTTCTCTGGGACATCTGGCAATACTCTGATCTACTTAAGGGGTACTTTACTCTGACAATCCTCATGACAGTCTATTCTCAGGCTTGCTCCAGTACTGGTCCCTTCGCCTCATACCACCATAGACTTTGCCCGACTACAAGTGTTAGACTTGTTTAAGGCATCAATATCTCAGAAGTCTGGTTTACATGTTCAGAAGAATCAGAAAATCTTAGTCAACTTCCTTGGGAATGTCCAGTTTTTACTTTTAACAAAGCTCTAAACACAGTAAGATGCTATGCCATGCCTAAAAATAAAGCAAAATACACTTCGAGGTTTAGGATACAATCTATTTAGGAAAAGTCTGGGATAAGTTTTGACTTACCAGATTTTTTCAGGGGTTACCAAAATGTACAAAGTCACTCACTGTGCATGTATTTGATTCAAAGAGAATTTTTCTTACATTCAAGTTGCATTCTCTTGGTTTCTCTCAAATATAAATTTATCAGTTACCCATAGAATTCTGAGGAGTTCAACAGGCATTCATCTCAAACCACTGCTCAGTGTTCGAAAGTTTCCTACAGGTCTCCATTCAGGTATCGTTTCATTTCTTTTACTCACTGGCCAAATCCTATTAGTAAGAAAAATTTATAAAATGCTATTTCTTCCTACAAGGGAAGACAATCAGGAAGCCTTACTTTTTTCTTTCCATCCCTCCTTCCTCTCTTTACTCTCTTGTACTTCTTATAGTGCAATTCGGGATTATGAAGGGATGAGCTGGTTATAATCATGCCAGTAGATTAAATCTTTGGATTCATGATGTAGCCATTGCATAACATGGAAGATGGTCATTTACAAAAGGTAATCCTGCCTTTAGGTCTAGACAGCAGGCAAACTAGAGGTTATTACTGGGACATTACCTCATCATCATCCCAGGCAAACAAGACTCTCTCACTTTCCCTTATCACTGGCCTCCATGTAGGAAGAATCATCTTTTCACACCCTCAAAACTAATCTTATAACCACCATCCAAATAATGACGCATGGTGGTTTAAAGAAAAAGAATTTTTGTAAATAATAATTAGTCTTATCTTTTCTCACCAAAATTTTACGATTCAAAATAAAACTAGTAATTTTAATAGTTATATTTACATCACCTCAGCTCAACAAATGATAGCTGATAAATGGATACACCATTATAAAAAAAAATGCAAAATGGAAACAAATACAGATTCACATCATTTAAATTTCATAAAACTTGACTGGAAACTTACTTTATGCCATAGTTCCTTGACACCAGCTAGTGTAGCGCAAGCAGCAACATACCAGCAGTTACCTAATTGACCTTGGGTCACATCATTTGCACTTGCTCCCTCAACAAACAGCCGAGGTTTATCAACTAACTCCTGAAATACAACACAGAAAGGATGAGTCTAACTCAAAACTGCAAAACATTGCTAAAACACAATAATGTTTGAGATCTCTTTAGTTAATGGAGCTAGAATCAAAGTCAGGAGCAAATACAGAATTTCTTATCATCTTAAATAACACTTAATCTAAAAACCACTGTCAGTGAAGAGATCCATTCTGCACCAAATTGTTCACTATATGATTTAACTGAAGAATGAAATACATTTGTTGTATATAAACCTATAAAATCCTTAGGGTTTTCAATCCATGTCAGAATTTATGGAACACACAAAAAATACTATAAACTGCTTTCTGCCTTCTTCAGTTATCTATAACTCTTATTCTGAATTTTCTGTGTCACTGAAATATTTCCAATTAATAATATTCCACTCACCATCTTCATCATATATATACAGTGTCCTTAAAAAACACTGTTCGCCTGCCTTATATTTTCAAAGGTGATACACAGCTAAGGTATATTGTGGGTACAAGCATATGATGCTCTCAAGGCACTTTTTATTACCACACATCTCTCTTACCCTTACATTACTTACTCGATCAAACCATCTCACACCAAATATTGTCCTTAAACATTTCATTTCCAACACATCCACCCTCCTCCGTACAACTCTATCTATAGCCCATGCCTCGCAA
>JAUUEC010176438.1:0-10832 GCA_032361885.1 Panulirus marginatus
TCAGAGATTTTCTGAAAGAGAATTATATAATGGTATGCAGAACGTTGTCTGAGAATGTAAGGTGGGGGGGGGGGTGAGATGGCGTGGGAGGGTAGGTGATAGAATACGACTGGGACTAATGGCTAGGGGTAGATGTGGGTAGGTGGAAAGTAGGGGAAAGAATAGGAGAACGAGTAAAAGTGAGTAAGTATCCATTTGTCCTATACGTTGGTGGGAATTTTACACTCGTGAGGGCCCCATCTCTTGAACATAGGGGACTGGGTGATAGAGCAGAGAGGAGAGCAGATGCGAAGAAAAAGGCGGGTATAGGAATAGAATATTTCATGAGAAAGGGTAAGATTCAGAGCATGGCCAAAGTAAACTAGTTTGTCCGGACAGGGATGTAAACATAGAGTCACAATAGTGACTAGTGTATGGATAAGAGTAGAAAATATTGAGTAATTGCAAACGTAGGGATAGGCCTGAGTGAGAGTAGAGTGTACGGGTAAGAGTAACAGAAGAGTGTATCGGTAAGTGTAACGCAGGGAAGATGACTGAAAGTAACAATGAAAGGAGAGGCCTTGCATGAAGCGCTTCCTACGGCTCACAAACAGTATCTTCCAAATGAAGTGTTTTCATGTAACGGTACCTGTGGCCTACTAACAATATCTTAAGAGGAAAATATTTCTTCTAGCGTTATCTGTGGTTCAAAAAAGATATCATACGAGTGATTTATTGTATTCAGCGCTGCCTGTGGCTAGGTGACAGTCTTACAATTCAAGCGCCGCATGAAGGACTGTTTTTAGCTCACCAGCTGTATCTTAAGAGTATTGTATCATGTAGGGATGCGTCTGGCTCCCTAGCCTCATCTTACGAGTCATTTTCATGTAGAGCTGCCCTCGGCTCACCAACTATGTCGTACGAAGTATGTTCTTGTAGGGCTGCCCTTGGCTCCCTAGCCTTAACTTATGAGGTATGCCCATGTAAGGCTGCCTTTAGCTCACCAACTATTTCTTGCGAGTGAGATACTGATTGGAGAGTTACCCTTTCCTTATCAACATTGTCTAAGAGCAAAAAAGTTACCCTATTCTTCATTTAGCTTATCGTTAATACTTTTGTAATAAAGGTGCCGCCAGTAGGGTTGTGAGTGGTGGGATCATGAACTTCGGTTGCTTATAAGAAAAACAAGAGAGGAGTATGGGCTTTACTGAAATTGAGGGAATGCGAGTGATTGGGAGATGCATAAGAGAAAGCGGCAAAAGGTCAAAAGGAAGATACAAAGGCTGAAAATAGGGCAAATTAGAGTCAAAATGAGCGAGTAACAGCAAACATCAAGAGAAAAAGAAAATGATCTGGAATGTGATTAATAGTGTGAGAAAATTTGGGTGGCAGATGTGGGATGTTTGGGTCGGAGAAGTATGCGAAGTGAGTAAGTCATGGCAACAAGTGATTTGGTGAAAAGAGAAGAGGTGGTGAAAGTCTTGTAGCAAAACGGCTGGATTGGACGGTATTGTAGTTGAATATCTTAAGAAAGGGGATGACGGTGTTTTAGTTCGGTTGCTTAGGATTTTAACTGTATGTGTGGATCTTGAAGAGGTACCTGAGGATTGGCGGAATGCATATATAGCGCCATTATATAGAAACACAAGAAGTATAAGCTAAATGTTCGATTTACAGAGATATAACTTTGCTGAGTATATTTGTTATAAGTTGTATGGGAAAGTTGTCAAAAATGCACAGAACAATTTCTAGCCTAAGGAAAATGTAAATTCGTTTTTGTTGAAACAGGGTTCATAAAGGTAATTGATAAGAATTAAAGACAAAATAAAAACTGAGGTAAAACAGTGGTATGAATACAACAACTCCAGACGCTTTACAACGTAACAGTTGGAGACGATTACGCTGACCTAGAACCACCTGACGGAAACCAGACGAAACTAAATCGTAAGCCAACACGTCAGGAAGTGCTAAAGGTAATTCGTCAGGAATTCCCGAGATTCATTGGATGAGTCCCTCGGTACCTGTTAGTTCTGGACCCACGGTCATCAGTTTCCTGCAGCGCGAGAGTTGTCAGCCACCACCACCCAGCGGGATCTGGCACCAGTGGAACGTTCAACTGGAGGTGATATCTCCTGGCCAGACTATCTGACATCGGTGTTGTGGGGTGGTAAATCACAGCATATAACCGCAAGAGTTGAGTCGACTGTGCTTAGGGATGATAATCAATGTACAATCTTCCTAGGGTAAATATTTCTCTTTTTCCAAATTCAGGTAACCAACAGGTTTCTTTAAGAGATATACTGACATAGGGCAGATTATTTTGTATTTTTTAATTCAATGTTTCAGTTTAGTTATTTTCTGGAGTAAATGAAATATGGGCTTGAATTTTTCTTTCGTGGTATTCAGCATTACTGCTAAAATTCTAGGTTTTTACGGGAATATATGAACTCTGACTGCTAACCCTCCTTAATATATGTTAAATCTCACAGTGTGGACTCTGCATGTTGAATGCAATGAAAGCAAGGTCACATTTTCTGTTGTTTTACAGATGACATGGACCGTAATTCCAGACATTAGTAAAAACTTTTTTTTTGCTTTGTGATGTAAGCGTAACTATGACAAAAGGAACCTAACATATAGGCTTTGTTCAGTTATAGAAAATAGAAAATGCCGTTCTCGGAACGGCGCTGGTGGTTAAAAGCCGCGTGATATGCAACTTTCTATCGCACACATTTGCTGTCAAGCACCTTTCGTGCGTAAATGCCTGTTATTGTATTAATAACCTGCGTATACATAAGAATAATGTCTTCAATGCTAAAAGTAGCCATCAGGTAGTCAGGGCCAACTGCTAACAGGACACCAGATAGATATTCAATCTTTATTCTTTCCAATAGCACTAGGAATACACATTGACTCCCTGTAGATGTAGTATGATCTGCTTTGGGAGTTGAAGTTTCTTTTGCTGGTCATTTCACCCTTGTGTCTTGGCAGTGGTCTCCTACGCGGAAGACGAGACGTTGACCAACCACTCCAGGTCATAAATCATCTGCGGGATTTATCAAGCGAGTTGACACTAACGATGATCGACTGTTTCTCTGCCTTACATTTCGGACATCGTGTAAAATCAGAAAATGTTTTCTTATTTGGTCTCATGACAATCGAGACAACAAATATCCAGGAACTAAACCGTTCGCGGAAAAGAATTGAAAGTCTCTCATGTTTTTGTAACGTTCCAGTTTCCGCAGGCAGTCCCAAAGTCGATAACATCTTACGCGTCAAAATCATTCTTCTGTATCTAACACCTCTTCACACTCGCAGCAGTTTCATCACTGCCTCCCTTATCCTACGATTCTGAAAAAAAAACGAACATAATAGAGTAACATACTGTTGTTAAACTTACCCACCATAAGAATGAGTTTGTTGACAAGATAAATGATTACGTTCTAACTGATAAAAAATGACAACTAAATATATCATTGCAAATTATTTTTCATTATTATTCAAACGTTTTCTGCTAAGCGGTAGTTTCAGTCTTGCAATATACAATGGTTCAGAGACAATGTATTCAAGCATTTAGAGCACAGAATTCAGTACCCGAAATTTTTTCTCCGTAACTGGTCCAATTTTAGTTAATGTTTATGGACTGCAGACGACGTCGGCCTTCTGAGAGGTACCAGTGAGGCAGAATCTACCCACGTGTTTAACGATATGGTCTGAGCTGAAATAGCAGGGTTTCATCTACTTCAGGAAAGGGTTAGTGAGCCCTACTCACTCCATCCTTTCATTGGACCTGTTCCACAGTACTTTTCTTCAGTATACGCATTCTGATTATTAATCTATCGAACTGTTTAAAACTCATTGCGGAGACAACTCGACAATTCTGACAGTTAAAATGATCGCCAAACATAATGGGAACACTGAAACACTGGCTGTGGGAACATAAAGCAACCATTCTCAGTGAGAGTTGGGCCATCAGCTGGGCACACATTCAACTCCTGGTGCGAGCATACCAAATGACTCAGTTGCAGACAGCGATCAAGGGGCATCTAACATATTCATGGTTGTTTATCCATTACTCACAAACAAATACTCATACTAACTTCAGCACAGTCTGATATAGCTTCACATCATTTATGCTCACTAAATACGTAACTAAGAGTAAGATGCGTACTAATAAACCTGTTTAACACAAGACAGGCAGCCATCGGACATGCACTTGTGAGCACTTACTGGAGATATGATGGCAGCTTTGGAGCACTGAAAGTCATGAATTCATTTATAGGTATCTTATATGATTGACCTGAAGTATTTCACGCAGGTAAATGTTCTAAAAGAAAAAAACGCAGATATTCAGAAAAGATAGGAAAACAAAACAAAACAAAACAAAAAGGTCAACGGCAGTCCAAAGTCCAGCTACTGAATAAGTTAAAGGCTACACCGCTACTTGCTCCTCCATCAAGGCAGCGCCATCGCACATAACGTCCTATCTACCGTCGGTTCCTCGGTATCCAGTACGTCCCCTTCGTCCAGCTACGGTAGCATAATCCCGGCCTCCCATACTCTGCTCGTCCCCGCCTTCATTGTCACCTAATGAAACTGTCACAACCGGTGCTAACGGGAGCACGTGAGGGGTGGAGAGAGAGAGAGAGAGAGAGAGAGAATGGCTGGCTGAAAGCGATGGGTAAACGAACGAAACATAAACAGGCGCCGGGTGGCCTGCTCCGTCTCACTACTTGATACAAATTTTGGAAGGAGAAAAAAAGTTAACTACCAATATTACTGAAACATTTTCTATTGCATATAAGGTAATAAAGTGAACAGCTGTTCTGAATAATCCTTGATGTACTGGTTTAATATCAACGTGAGATTTTTTTGAGGATTAAACCCTAGTGCTTGATTCCGTAAATTTTAAAGGTTTGGGAATAAAAAAATAAGTGGGCAGATTCCTCACATAAACTCGTGAAAATTCCTCGCATAACTGAGCCTCCGACAGTAAGTGTGGATGTATCCAACGTAGTAATTTTTTCAAACCCTTGTATTAAAACTCATTTTGTTTGCTGTGATTTACTGTAAAAGCATAGGTTAGTGAGGGACACGTACACTGTTGATGTTGATATACTGTTAACGTTTTATTCTGTGTCAGCGATACGGTCATGCTTAACAATAAAGCATATAGAGGGCGTCCCTCTTTTAAGGCACGACAATTTTGTCACATATCGACTGGCAGTCTAAAAATTGAATACTTAAAAGGCAGTAGTACCTTTGAACCATTGACTTAGATGGCAATGTAGGTACTTTAGGTGGATATTGAAGGGATACATTTGTATAAATTGATGACATCACGGCTGGTAAGCTATCATGCATATCATTCTCTATAGGAAAGATACGGTGTCTCATAGTCTGCTTGTTCATTTTGTAACGTCGTAAGAATTATGCTAATGTATACACTGAACTTCTAGCTAAAGTCTCTCTAATATTGCTTGTGTGAGGATGGAATATTCCGAACTAGTGAATGTTCTGAATGCATAACGACAATATTAAGAATTCTCCTGATAAATGATAAGTGTAGCATTATTTTGCCCTATATATCACTTGTTGGAAGGAGCTGGTCTCCTATGGGTTATTCATTTTCTACTGCGTTTGATTTAATCGTATCTAGTAGTACGAAGATATCCTTGATGGTTAAAATTTTTCTGTCATTTGTCTGCCTAAGCTTCTTCCTGTTCTAAGATTATGAATGGCTAAGATAACAGCCGTAGCTTCTACATCAGTTCTTATGATGGACAGGACAAAATGAAACTGCATTACATTATAAGATACACACGGTGAAAAATTACCCTACCTCTGTTTGTGTGAAACATTATGAAACCACGGATGAAGGATTTTGAGAAATGCCCAAAGGCAGCCATAACAAAACGAGTCATACTGATCATTTCGAAATTCATCGAACCCATCCAAGAAGTTTCTTTTTTTCACCGTGTGCACAAAGTCTTCCCTGGGTGTTCTTATCGATACAATTGATAACTGCTCTTGCCTGTAAGACCCTGGACTTAAATTCAAGCCGGAAGGATCTCGGGGCTTTCTTCAAAACTGTTTCATCTGTTTTCTCATGAGCAAGAAAAACTTAATGTTCAATGTCATACATAACTAACAATAGTGGAAGAGGTATATTTGGATGGAATGAGTTTGTGGCCGGCTGCAGACACGGGGTTAAGTATTGGAATAGCTAATAAATAAAGGTGGGATGGCCCAGGCTTTGCTGAATACCTAGAATTTGATATATTATGCAGTACAGATGCCAATAGGTTATCGACTGGGATAAGAGAGAGAGAAAAGAAAGACATTTTTGAGGGTAACAAGAGTATTTGTCCAGGTTTATAGGCAAATAAAAAAGACAAGGCTATTCCAAAATAAGCCAGATGCAATATGTTATGTACCGTATATAAGAATTGTACACCATATAGCTATGTTAATCAAAGAAGTAAAGGCATTGGAAGTCTATACTATCAAAAGGCGATCGTGCCCACTTGTCTGTCTATTTGCACACCTGCTTAGGAAGTTGCCACACGCACGACAACTAAACCCCATACACTGTTATAGGCACGCCGAAAGGGTTGCCAGATGCATTAAAACTAACCCCCATACTCACACAATTACCCATTAATCATTCATCCATTTCCTTGCCAGGGTGGTAGTTGCTGCCTGCTGGGTTGACAAGTTTCTATGGGGCTGGAAGGTTGTGCTGGCAATATTGGAGGCAAGAAGAAGGAAAATAGCGGGAGTGAGTGACTGGAACCATTGAACGACGTTATTCTGCCGTTAAGGGTGTGGTCATCAGATAGGGAGGAGTGGTGTTGGTGAGG
The DNA here is from genome assembly GCA_032361885.1 of Panulirus marginatus. Classification (NCBI taxonomy): domain Eukaryota; kingdom Metazoa; phylum Arthropoda; class Malacostraca; order Decapoda; family Palinuridae; genus Panulirus; species Panulirus marginatus. The sequence goes on from JAUUEC010176438.1 coordinate 6,843, forward strand.
TAGGGTGGGTGTTATGCAGGGAGGAAGGAAGTGTTGGTGATAAGGATAGATGTAGTGGCTATGGAAGGAGGGCGTGTGATGGTGGTGGTGAGGGAAGGAGTGGTAATCTCTCTAGGGACTACCAGATGATGGCCCGGAGGGCCCGAATCTGCTGCTCAGATCAATTCAGCAGTAACTATCGCAAACATGCTGCCACTAAGTAACTAAACGAAAAAAGAGTTACGACAGCTCTTTGATATAATGATTAATTGCACGCCATCATGCATTACGTGTATGCTTGGGAGTGCTCACTTAGTATTACCACATGTGGTCTTTTTCCATCAGCGATAAGACCTCATTACTGGTGTCCGTATGCGAGCACTACAAAGCGTCTGTGTCCGACATATCTATTTACTGAGTAACTGTTGTATGTCCTCTTCTTGACAAAGTATTTGGCAATACTTTTGATTTCATGAGCACTGCGCTTGAGGCCTCAGATTTTCATCTTCTGTAACCTTTGCTAAGACAACACCCCAGACTTTTCAGTGGTAAACAGAACTGAAAATTTTCATTTTAATGCGAAGTATTTTTGTCTCATTTCAGCTCGATAGGACTTATGAAAATACGAATCATTATGCTGTCAGAAACCCAGTGAGTATGATCATGTGCGCTGTCCGGTTACACATGTTCTTTGAAGAATTGTGAACTTGCAAAGTTGACTGTTATCACAGTAAAACATCTGTTAACTCTTCAGTAGGCCTAAGATTATGTTTCCTTCTACTCTTTCCAACAGTCAGTACTCCTAACCCTTGCCTAACCCGGGAGGGTCAGGTCAAACGCTTCTTCACTACAACCGAGCCTTTGACCTGGCCCTTAAAGTTCAGTTCAAAGGCCAGTGATATCGAGGGTGTAGAGAAGATGAGTTTATGCTGAAAATGGTCTTTGGCCTGACTCGTGAGTTTTGGGGCAAATGCCTTTGGTGTCGGGAGTGTAATAAAAGTGGCCTTTGACATAGCCTCGGGCAGACATTCTACCAAACACTTTTTGGCAGTTCATATACACATAATTCACCCCATCCTCCCTTTTGCCTAAAGCAGAACTCATTTTTTCTTAGAAATTTAAGAGGCTCATTGCAAATGACCTTTCCCTAAAACCATGTTATATCTTATAAGAAATCATTCTTTTGCTTTCAGATTATCATTTCTAGTACCTTACAGACCGCACTCGTCAGGGAGACAGATTTGCAATTCAGAGCCTCTTTCCGGTCTCCTTTCTTACGGATAGGTATGACGTTTGCCCTTTTCCACTTTGTACTTTGTCAGCTGCGGTCTGTTGTGTGTTTACTGTTTGTGTGTTGCGGGGAGAGCGTTTTGCGAACTTACACACCCCAGCTTAAGCCAGATGTACGAGTGTGTGTGTGTGTGTGTGTGTGTGTGTGTGTGTGTGTGTGTGTGTGTGTGTGTGTGTGTGCGCGTGTGAATTCATTCATAACGTGCAGATAATCTCAGTATTAGATATAATGCAGTATGAGGTTCCGTAAGCAATAACATTATCCACAGACATTTCGCAAAAGCATCAGCTTACAGAATAATAACGGACAATCGTCTCTCAGTACAAAGGTAAAACATATTGTCAGTTACAGTAGTAAATTCTAGTCTCCTTGAATCTGCCTTACCTTACTACACTATGATAAAACAACCAAAGGCACTTTATAATGATTAACGTTCCATTAATGTTTAAATACAGTGTAACACTACATGTTCTCTGACAGGTGATAGAAAAATATTCTGAATTCTAAAAACGCGATTTATAAAGTTCTAATGATCAAATATATTTTTCGTTCTATAAAAGGGAATGTCTGGGTCCCTAATGCAATATTACATTGGTTTGAGGTGGAACAGGTGCGGCCTCAATAGAGGAGCGAATCAAGTACCCAAGTTGATGAGTTGGGCCGAAACCTGTAGCAGAGCCTGCATCGGCAGCAGCAGCAGACAGGGTGATTATGGTGCTGCCACAGCTATCACGGTGACTCTCTGGCTGCCTCTTGCCTACTGGGTAGGTGACAGAGAGAGAGAGTGTGAGGAAGTGTGCTCCAACGATAAGATTTCGCCAGTAGACAGGGCTAGCGCGGCACACCGATTGACACTTCTGATAGCTCTGTTTCTCCGTTGCTCCCACGCACATTAGATAGACTGTCAGTCCTGGTCTAATCAGAGGCTTGTTAATCAATTTTCTGGGATTCTTTAGAGTTTTTAATGTACTTTTCGCATATATGTCTCTTATTTCGCTTGGTAGTACGCAGAATAATCTTTACAGATTTCCTGCAGGTCTTTCGTATATTTTTTGATACTTTTTAAAGTGTCTTCCTAGGTATTACTCGCCTTTTTCATTCTTTACTGAGATACTTTTTGAACGAGTACATTGCTAGCTATACCCTTAATCATCTGTTAAGCATATGTTATTATGTATCTCTGTCTTCGTTCTAAGCTGCGAATTTTGGATTCAGTCAACCTATTATGATAATTCGTATGTTACATTCCCTCTATTTTCCTCGTAAATTTTCTTTTTCTTCTAATTCTCTTTACCTTGTTTATTTCCCTTTGCGTAGTGAACATGCGATGTAGTTGCATTCAGACTTGTTTCTAATATGCACAGTAGACGCTTTCATCGTTAATATCCTGTTTCTTATATAGAAAAATGTTCTCATTATCTTACAGTTCATTACTCGGATCGGTGGCGCAAGCACACCTTATCATTATATTGTTTGAATTACAGTTTCTCACTGATGATGATTCCTAGATCTTTGACACTTGCTGCCTTTGACCTTTCTTCCGTGTCACTCATATGCCGTTGATCGTTAAGTGGATTATTTGTTCAAGGTTATAGTCATTAGATCTGTCAAAGTCTTTTCTGCCCATTGTATATTAAATTTTTTTTTGCATCTTCTGAACCAATAATTTCCCTGAAACAGTAAAACATTTTACTATAGGTTCGAAACCCAGTTGTGGCAATCGGTTCACAGTCAACCCATTTTCATCTAAATGTTGATCTGTATTAATGAGTCAGCTTCTACAATATTTCCTTACAGTTTTATTTTGTATTTTTTTCTTTTTGTTGTCGCAAGTGTGGTGTAGTGACACTGGTCAATACTGGCCCAGGCGTGGAAGGGAGGCCAGCGGAGCGTTCCGCCCTCCGGTGTACACGGCCCGGCGCCGCCTCCAGCTGAATGTTTCAGGCGCGGGCCAGGTATGGACTCTGCCTGGGCCGATGTTCTGAACGGCGCGCCGCCGAGCATACCGGGAAGATCTGTCTGGCTGTGCTCATTTTCAGGAAGAGGCCTCGAGGCTTCGGGTTTGGTGGTTCACTCGATCATGGTACTGAGTGTGGTTGGTTTATATGAGCATCTGAGTCTGGCTGGTCCGTGTAACTTTGAATCTGATTGTTCAAGAGATGACGAAGTCATATGTATTAGACAACGACACAGTTTCACTCAAACAAAATTACATAGAGAAGTATTCTATGGTTCCAGGATTCACTGGTTCGAATCTCTGTGATAACACACTGACGTTATCATTCCATCGTATGATTTCACTCCGATTTGTTCTTCAAAAATTCAATTTCCTCAGTTTTTGAAGCTTGGGTACGATGATGTTCTATGGGTCGCAGATTAGTTGTAACTTAAAAGTTTGGCTGATTCAAGCAACGGACAGTCGTAATGAAGACAAAAGGGGAAAAAATGTATCGCATCATGTTAACTAGTTCTCCTTATGGATCATCAGGAAGATAAATATATGATCGTCATCATCCAAAATGTGTTAAAGAGAAACAAAAAAATCCGATGAGAAGTTTCGCGAGTGATGTGTGTGATAGTGTGAACATAACTGACTCAGCTGGGTGGCTATGTGATTAGTTCTTATCTGCTTCCGGAGGATAGGAGGCACAGATGGATAGATAGAGAGTGAGAGAGAAAGCTATCAGGACTTTTCATTAAGGAAAATGAATTACATGCCA
>JAUUEC010177539.1:0-10828 GCA_032361885.1 Panulirus marginatus
TGTGCATGTATGTATATATGTGTGTATGTGGGGGATGGGTCTTTCTTCGTCTGTTTCCTGGCGCTACCTCGCTGACATGGGAAACAGCGATCAAGTATAATGAATAAGATAGTAACAAATCACAGATTGAGGAAAATATACAGAGACACCAGTAGATGTTAACATGGTCATGAAGCAGGCAGGGAGGGTGACCCATGTGGAATCAGAGGACACTCAGGTAACAAAACCCAACCCTACTACAGGTGTGTCAGGTCATCAACCCACTTGTACAAGTCACTGCGAAATAAATGTAAGATGACGTTGTCTAAAATGAATAATCCTCTACTAATGTCTACTGCTCCTACCATTTTGCCAAAAGGCAGGGCTAGCACATAGTGCTCACCACAGGAAAATCTAGAGTTACGAAGAATGAGCTGCGTGAGTTAAGTGTTGTCAGGTGTTACATATGACGGGGAAAAATTTTATGTTTGTGGACAGAATGCCAGCAGTCCACATGTTAGTGAGGTATAAAGAAATGACAGCTACCTGGGTCAGAGAAGTGCAACTTGACAGCGACTAAAATGCTGGCTCACAGGCGGGTAGTACTGAGGATATACCTCCCTGGTCATTGGCTGCCTGCCTCCTACTACCTATATTTCTATTCCTGGCTCTACCTTGCTAACACAGGAAAGGATGAACAAGCATGAAAGAAGAAACATGAATAATTTATTTCACTCATGTAGTATGGCAGATAGATAGGGATCATTGTATGCATTGTTGTGCATTATGCATTAGGTTATGGGAGTGATACAGTGATATAGACTTCAGTAGTCCAGGTGTTTGGTGTAACGGTGCTTAGCTCTACTCTCCACCTTGATGCAGCTGGTGATCTCTGTGTGGTCCATTGGTGGTCTGGTAGTTGTTGAGATATGCATGGCTACTACAGACAGAATAGTATGCCATCTCAAAGGTACTTGGTACAGATATACAGTATTGAGGGGAACAACTGCTTCATTTTTTCCATTTCTGTCTCCAGATACTGCATGGCGAAATTTTTTAATACTCAGATATTTTGTTCGTTGTGGAAACAGTGTGGTGAAATTTTTGTTTGAAAGTTATTTTATTGATTATGGAAACTGTATCATTGCTATTAGTATCATTTCCTGCATTTGATAAACATGTTCTTTTACATCTCTAATCATATTTCTTTCACTTTATTTGTGAGTTATTGCATATTGTAATAATTGTGTGCCTTTATCCTTTCCCACAGTTACAACAACAATGAGGACTCCCCACATGACCCAGATGGTGTGGCTTTAGTTTGGAATACCAAGTTTAAGAAAGATACTCCAGAATACATATTCCATTGTCAGTCTCCTGTAATGTCTGCCACATTTGCTCGGTAATTCTATTGTGTATTGTTTTTAGAATACTCTTTGATGTTACCAAACTCCGCCTACAGGAGTTTACACTGTAAATCAGTGTTTATCTTTGGGGAGGCTGTTTTGTGAGGAGTGCAGTCTTATTAAAGAACTTCTCACTCGAAAGAAGTCCGTCATTTCCCATCATCTTGACAAAGCACAGCCTTGGAGCTAATGGAGCTCATGGGAAAGTAATCCTGGAGTAACTCCATGACCCATTCAGAAATGGAGTCCTGGGGTAGTTATGAATAGATAATGAAAAAAAAAAAAATAAAATTCCCCCTAGTTTTTTAGTCAGAAATAGTTGTAGATATGGATTTTTTTATTAATCTCTTGTTTACACCACAGGTAATATGCATCATGGTATAATTGTGGAAAATATTGGGTACTTTGATTAATTTTTTTTTTTCTTCTTTTTTAAGAACATTAATAGAAAAGGCTGATAACTTATTAGCTAGTTTATTGTTTGATAGGCAAACATCAGCTCACAATAGTATTTTTGAAAAGAATGGCATGCCTCTTGAAAATTTTTGTGTTAAAACATTTGTATATCATATTATGAATATGTATTAAGGAAGAGTATGAAGTACTCTTGAAAATCATAGATATGAAAGTTAACTCTAAAGTAATCAATTTAATGAAAAATATAGTACATTCAAAACTCCCTTCAAAGTTTTTGAAATACTACGTCACCTTTCCAATTGTGGGAGATCTAGTTAGTGCCAATCAAACCAAAGTATAAGTTACCTCCAGTATTTCCTTTGACTTACTGCTTGGAAAATTGGATCCTCCCATTCACAGTTTTGGAGAGTGATACTAACATACCTTCAGCAAGTTCTTCATCAGCCAATGAGGAGAGAAAAAAGTGCTCAGTATTGAAGAAAAAGTACCCATAATATGATATATTGAACAAGGGCAAAGCTTTGTGTACTTTAGTAAATGCACATGAATAAAGGATAAGAATGCATAATGATTTTCTTGTGCTGGTTAATGTTTAGTTATTACATATATCAGTAGATCTTGAGCAGTTCACTAGACTTTCACAAATTTTCAACAATATGTATATCTTATTTAATGCTTATTATTCAACAAAACTTGTTTTGCACAGTGGCAGTATCATAACCAATTAGGTTAGTAGGTGTCACTACTGCTGTAGGGGTTGAAAATTGGGAAGAGTTTGAATTTCAAGTGGATGCTCTAATTTTCTGGAGAATCCAAGTCTCACCCCACCTTCTCTACATGACCTCATTATTACACCTTTAGGAGAAGGGGAAGGCATTGCCCAACTCCATCAGGGCAGCAGTATTTTTTTTCTTAAATAAACAAACACCTGAGGTGAGCTAGGGATTTTTTTTTCGGACAGTCTGAAAGCCCTGCGCTAGAGTGACTATCTGCTAGTGGCCTCTCAAGGACGATGCGCTAAAGGCTAGGAAGCAGCACTGAAGTCCACCAACTATACCCTGGAATAAACGGACCAGCAATTGAGGGTGATGACTGTGAATGTTAATGGGATGATTGGTGAGAGTCAAAGGAGGGAGCTTGTGGAGAAATGTAAATGCTATAGTTTGGATGGCTTTTTAACAGATACATGGATGGAGTAAAAAGAGAGAGAAAAGCAAAACTAGGAAAATGGGGTGTAGAGATGGAGTGAGGTGGTGAGGTATGGATGGCAAGTGACAGACCTGGGTATTGTTGAAACCTATATCGTTAGGCAGGGTGTATGGATTGAAATTGGAAATAAATAAAGCAAGATGTGGGAAAGCATTGAAGGAGGAGTGGTATGGACGGGAATGAGTGAAAATTATCTGGGAAGAGGGAAAGAAAGATGTGCAATTGTGCCATCACTGAGATTGTGGGAGGTTTTTACAAACCATGGGTGGGTTGGATTAAGAATGGTGTTGGTGAAAGGAGAGATTGGAATTGCGAAGTATACATGGTTATGTGTGTAATTGTCTGTGAATGTGGAGACTGAATAAGGTAAGGATGACATGAAGCATTTCTAGAGAAATCTAAATGACTGTATAAATGGTTTTGAGGAGAGAAAGATGGTTATTATGGAATTAATATGAACATTAAAGAATTTGATTATATGCTTTAATGTTAGTGTGCTCTTTAGTTAGGAGGGAAGATGATAATTTACTTTTTAAGTCAAGGGAGTTAGTTCATGTATGGTCTTAGATGTATATAAATTACAGATATTTGATACAGCTTATATTGTTATTCCTTTCATTCATTTAAACATAATTCTTTAACAGGTTTCATCCCAACCTCATCATTGGAGGTACATATTCAGGACAAATTGTGTTGTGGGATAACCGCAGTCAGAAGCGAACACCAGTTCAGCGAAGCCCCCTCTCTGCAGCTGCTCACACAGTAAGGAACGAACATGAGGCACAGATTGGTTGTTTTTCTTGAAATTTTATGTATTTATGTGATATCAGCCTTTATTTAATTCCTTATGACAATAGTAGCATACAGTTTTGTGGTTGTAATATGTCTTTAGCATGAATGTATATATTCATTTGAGTGGTATTTGTGAATGGAGAGATTTGGAAGTATTAGAGGACAATTAAACTTTTCCCTTTCAGGATGCTTCTTGATTACTCTTTATTTTTTCTCATTACAGCATCCAGTATACTGCATGAAGGTTGTTGGAACTCAGAATGCTCATAATTTGATTAGTGTGAGCACTGATGGTAAAATGTGCTCATGGTCCCTTGACATGCTGTCACAACCACAGGTATATAGTCATTAGTATAGATATTATAGCAGTAATCTTTGTGGAGGCAGACAGATTTTAGGGGTTTTAAAGATGGGATAAAGAAATGGGAAATATATGATGAAATTTCACAATATTTCATGAATATGTAGATGTTATTCTTGTATAATTTGATATTTGTTCTTGGCTGGAGATCTTGACCGAAATTTGAGTGCAGTCCCAGCTGTAACTGAAAAAGAACGTTAAATATCCCCATGTTAATTATGAAGACTACCTTATTATAGATAGATGTGAATATAGAAAGATAAAATTAGGTCTAGCAAGTGTTTAATGTCTTTGTAGCTGTTTAATATGTTTTTGGATGGAGTAGTTAGGAGGTAACTGTGAGGATCTTGGAAAGAGGAGCAGGTTTGCAGTCTGTAGGGGATGAAGGAGCCTGAGAAGTGGCAGTCTGTTCTGGTGGCAGACTTAAGTCAGAACTGCAGAAGCTGATGTATGAATTTGGGAGAGTGTGTGAATAGAAAAAGTTGAGAGTCATTGTAAATACAAATAAGGGAATAAAGTATAGCATGGAAGAGAGACAGGTCAGTTGGAGTGTTTTAGATACCTGGGATTGGCCATGGCAACGGATGGAACTATTGAAACTGAAGTACGCCATAGTATAGATGAGGGGCCATAGGTCTTGAGTATGTTGAGGAGTGAATGGAAAGAGAGTTCACTGCCTATGAGGACAAAGATGGGTATGTTTGATGGTATAGAAGTTGCAACAGTGTTTTATGGATGCAAGGCACTGATCATAGATAGAAAGGTGTGTAAGAAGAATGTATGTTGGAAATGAAATGTTTGAGGACAGAATGTGATGTGAGGAGGATTGATGGAGTAAGAAATGTTTAAGGTATGAGAGAGTTTTGTTAGCAAGAAGAGTTTGAGATGGATTAAGAGGATGTGCTGAAATTGAAATGGTTTGGACATAATGGAAAGGATGAGTGGGAAGGGGATGACTAAGAGGGTTTATTTGTCTGAAGTGGAGGGGATTGGGAACTGCTTTTGCTGAGAAGAATGTTTATTTGCGTGTACAACGATGAACAGTATTGACCTATTATTGTTTATAATAATGATACCAGATAATGACAAAGAAATGAAAATTATTATAGTAAGTTGCTTTCGAGATGATGTCAGATGAAGTAAGATGACGAAGTTCACATAAAATGAAGAATGATTTGAATGTTATATATGACTAGAGCAGAAAGTGGGATGGTATTTTGTTGGGAAAATTTGAGAACTTGTCATAGAGTATAGAAATATAGTAGGGGGTGCCCTACAGAAAAATTTTTAGACTTAGAGGAATTATAAATGAAAATTTGGAAATTGAAGATAACACTGAAAGAAATCCTACTGGTAAATTGTCAGAAATGGTGTGATAATGAGATGTATCACTGTTGTGGATAGAAATCTGGCAATGAAAATGTTCATTGTTCAATATGATTGGTAAAAGTGATAATATATTAGTAGTTTGTTTGGTCACACTGAAATAAGGTGAATATAATAACTGTAAGGAATTCAGGAAACTTTACAGTCAAATAAAGGGAATTTAGTGTAATGACAGTCATTAAGAGTTAAAAGATTTTGAACTGTGTAGCCCAGTTTGAAAAGAAAGATGTAGGAATATTGATTAATGGCAGCTAACTGAAGGAATTACAGAAGAAATCTTAGAAGTGAAAGTTTCATAGTATGGAGAAAATAGTAATGACAGTAGATTCACATATGATTCCCTTGGAATTCATCAAAAAAGTACAATAAAAAGTATACATAGTCCCAGTAAGAAGGACTTTAATGTTTTTTTTGGAAAAATGAATGTAAAGAGTGAGTTTAGAATCCTTTAACAGATGAACCCCATTGGCAAAAATTGATTTCACCTAAGCCCAAGATCAACAGTGATGAAGTTTGGTTCTAATTGAGAGTGACAGTGTTGTAAAAGAAGTGACATATGCTTTGAGTGCTATGTGGCAGTCTTTTCCTGTGGCTGAATCTTGTCATAGTAATTGGACTTGTAAATAGATACTCTTTCACGAACTTGGAACTCACCTTGAGGTAGCTGTGACAAGGACTTAGAATCTACAATCTTTAGTGTAGTAGTTGAGTTTTGTAAATATTTCGTCATTATTAACACTGAAGTAATTTCAAAAACATCGTTCATTGTGTTTATTGCTTTTTCCAGGAATCAATGGAGCTACAGCACAAACAATCCCGAGCAGTTGCTGTAACTTGTATGGCTTTCCCACATGGTGATGTCAACAACTTCATTGTAGGATCTGAGGAAGGGGCTGTATTTACTGGTAAATATTGTGAAGGTTTAAGCATCAGGTGTTATTCTGGTTTGTTACATTATTTTTGGAATGCATTGTTGCTGCATGCCAAAGAAGACTCTTAAAAACCAAATCTAAAAATACTTTTAAAAGAAAGCAAAAGTTGGAAGTTAGGGATTGATGAAAATGTTATGTACAGATGAACTTTTTGTTAATGAAGAAACAGCTTTAGTACTATTTTATTAATGAAACGATATTTCACAACTTGCCGCCATGGCAGTAAAGCCGGTATTGTTGATGCATACGAGGGTCACCAGGGTCCTGTAACAGGAATAAGCACCCATTCAACCCTGGGACCCATCGACTTTTCACATCTCTTCCTCACTTCTTCCATTGATTGGACTGTTAAACTGTGGTCTGTTAAGGTGAGTGTTAATGTTAATTATTAGTGCAGGGCAAGTGCATCCTTTTTAGTTTGTATAGTGAGTGTATATTTGGTCAGAGGATTTTGATTTGATGCATTAATGTTTTAGTTACATTTGATGAAAGTAAATTAAGTTATTTTGCATCAGAATATTTGATACTTTTAAGTTGCCAGTCATCTTTGGGGATAGGGGAGAAAGAATACAACCCATGTATTCCCTGCATGTCGTAGAAGGCGACTAAAAGGGGTGAGAGTGGGGGGCTGGAAGTCCTCGCCTCCCATTTTACTTTCCTAAGAAGGAACAGAGAAGGGGGCCAAGTGAGAATTTTTTCCGTCTAAGGCCCAGTCTCTGTTCTGGACGCTATCTCGCCAGTGTGGGAAATGGCGAATATGTTTGGAAAAAAGATTTTACTTGTTAATGCTTCTTGCATAGAATAAAAATTCTTAAAAATTAAGCTAACAAGATTAATCAGATAATAGCTACAGTATGAAAAATGTCTCATAATCCTCTTATGATTTCATTTACCTGCTGCTCCACTGAGACTGTAGCCAAGATTGAATATTACATAGAGAAAAAATTGATGCACAAATAGATTGTATTGGGTCAGCTTGTTATTTCATGTTATATTTATGTACATATCTAGAAACCTTACTATGATAAATGCCTTGATTTAAAAATTGATGAATTTCTGAGACATTTGTCTTTTGTGGCTCAAATCTGAGAACATGAAATAACTGAAACTTTTGTTTTGTTTGGCTGAAATCTGAAAACTTGAAATAACTCACCTTAAGATGAAAGGAAGGACTTTTTTCTGTCACCTTTTATGAATTGTAATTGTAATATAAAAATGATGATAATGAAATGCATATTTCTAAGATTATGACCTGAGATTGCTGTTATTACAAAATCAAATACACATTTTGTTTTAGTCTAGGTATGATAAATGTATTCTGAGTTCTAACAGGAAGTGGTTGATGTTTGTGATGTAACTATGGAATCTAAGAAAAGAATTTAAGTTTTATATGGCCTTTTCAAAATGATACGTCAGATTGTGTAATGTTGACGACACGTCAAGGACACTTTTGACTGTAGCTTCATCATATTGTGGTTGTATAAGTTAACTAATCTGCAGTATCCTTCATGGTCATGATTTATCAAGTTAAAACATGAAGCCCATTTGACTCACAATTTGCAGCATCTGGGCTTCATATTAAAGTGATTTATCCTTTGACTTCACTGAGTTGACAATAATTTCAAAATTTGCCGAGTATTGCTGTAAAATTTACCATGTGTTGCTGTAAAATTTACCATGTGAGTGACATATGAAGCCCTCTCTCATAATTTGCTGCATCTTGGTTTCATATTACAGTGACTTATCCTTTGCTCTTTGCTTTGTTGGTAACATGAATTCATAACTTGCAAAGGATTACTTCACATGAACAGCTGTCAGTGCATGATTCATGAGCATATTTGTAACAATTGTTTTTCTTCTGCCATGTTCCTTTTGGGATGTGAAAGCATTGGTCCATGAAGGTAAGCTGAGATGCACCCAAAGAGCCTACTGTAGCTCGGTGATGAGTCTCATTGCTCTGCTAAGCATGGGTGTCCTCTTATTTTCATCTTAAAAAACTTTTCTTAGAACTTTAGCTTGTTTTCCTGTAATATCATGTATAGAACAATGGAAAAGTTTGCTCAAGAAAGTTGGTACATTTGATTGATATAGATAAAGGTAAAATTTTGATTTGTTTTATTTTTTAAAGTCAGAAATTAAAAGGTTGTGTTTTATGCCTAGTAGTAAGCAGAGGATCCGTGGGGCCATTAGCATTAGTCTAAATCCATTTTGACAAGATTGAATTAGAAGATATTTTTATGAATTAATGCTAAAGCTGATAAAGATATTGATAATGATCATACCACCCTCACTAATAACTCTTCATAAATAATGAAATAGTAACACACTGACCTCTTGATTTACGTGATAGTTGCGTTCTTAAAAATGGTTGTGTAAATCAAAAAACATGTAAAAAAATAATGTAAGTAATGGAGATTAGGAGATTTCATTAGTCATAAGACAGTACCAAATATTATACCAGTGAAAAACTACAGTATTCATATCCCACAATATATGAAATAATATAATATACATTCTGTGCAGTGAATTCTAGTAATAAAAACAGAAAATAACAAATTATGAATCCTGGTGCAGTCTTCTCTTTATGGGAAATGTATATTCTTCTTGAAGGCATTCTCTTCAAAAATAATCTGGTCTCAGCTTCATTAAAAATTTACATAGGAGAATAACAGTCTTTTTTGATAATTGCCTTAAGGGTTCCCTGGAAGTTTTCTGCAGCAAAGACTTCAGCAGAAGCATCCTCATTAGTTGTCGTCTTGTAGTAATCATAGCATTTTCCAGAATTCATGAACCAACCAGGATTTGCTTGAAATGTCTTCATTGCTCCTTATTCTGCTGCCAAGTCACCATATATACTCTAGGAACATTTTCATGAGTTTGTCCTTCAATCCATGGGCCCAACATTCGTTCCATATTCTCCATAATCGATAGTTCATAAAGTAGATTCACTTAAGTCCAAGGGCATGCTTGATATCAGCTGTTTGTTCATCTCTCTCATAATGTGTGAACACATCACATCCATCTTAACCTCATTGATGATGGCTTTATGCTTCTTAGCACCACTTGTATGGGGAGAACTTAGAAGATGCTTTGTTTGCATGATGCATAGGGCAAGACACATGTAACATACAGTATAATGAAGCATAAAATGCTGTAGCACTATGTGACTATAGACTGTATCCACGCCATGCATACGTGTCCTTCTTACATAGCACTGACAGTGCTACGTGTTGTTAGCCCAATAATGATTGCTAATTCCAAACTTATTCCCACACATATTAAAAAAGGTATAAATGGATCATGTGCATTAGTCTAAAAAGGCTGTAAATTACATATGCGTAAATTGAGAGGTCCCTATATGAGATATTATCTATGCATGTCACCATATCCACTACCAGTCAGTCATATGATCCCACCTTTTATACTCTCTTGCATGCTAATTTTTAGTTTTACCCATTTAAGCATTCATTGTTGATATTTATTCAGCCTTATAATGGGATAGAGGTGGTCACCCATAAGTTGCTGGCTCCTGGTTGGAAATTAACCTTTGGAGCAAGTTCATTTTTTCAAGATACCTAACACATTGATATTTATTTGAAGAGCATCTTTCCTGAGGCATCCAGTCACCCAATAAAGAGAGAGAAAGAAAAAAGATGGCATAAAGATGCATATACCCCATACCTTTTTGCAGATAGATGGCTGAGAACCTGTTTTCATAACATATAAAAATGTTTAGTTCCTTTATGATGATATGCTGTATTACTGTCATTTTCTGGATACTTTTCTGCCTAAATGTTCAAATCAGTTTTTGTGATGACACCCACCCCCCGGAAGGTGAGCTGTCATATAGTTTGTTTTTTCCACCTTTACCTTTACTTAAAAGAATTTTTACTATATTCAAAATTGTTACAGAAATATAGCACTGCATAACATCATTTATGATTATTCTTATTATTATTGTTATTATTATTATTTTGAAGTGATAGAGGATGCATGGATCAGGTGTTTGCTTTGAAGAATGTATGTGAGAAATACTTAGATAAACTGATGGATTTGTATGTAACATTTATGGATCTGAAGAAGGTATATGATAGGGTTGACAGAGAGGCTTTGTGGAAGGTCTTAAAAATAAATGGTGTGGGAGGTAAACTGCTGGAAGCACTGAGAAGTTTTTATCAAGGGTGTAAGGCATTTGTATGTGTAGGAAAAGAGGAGAGTGATTGGTTCCCAGTGAATGTTGGTCTGCGGCAGAGGTGTGTGATGTCCGCATGGTTGTTTGATTTATTTATGGATGGGGTGGTTAGGGAGGTAAATGCAAGAGTTTTGGAGAGAGGGGCGAGTATGCA
>JAUUEC010179748.1:0-10805 GCA_032361885.1 Panulirus marginatus
TGGTAAAGAGTTCATAAATAGTCACACTTATCCTGAAATTTCCATTTATCAAATTGTACAACATATCTCATTTGTAGCTATATCTGTGTCTACCTTACTCTCACTGAAACTTATGCAGATACATAATTAGTAATTTTGTGGCTTCAGGTCCCCATCCAGGTGACACTTCACTTCTTAATAGATGCTCACCCACATAAGAAAGTAGTCTTTTGATTTATTTTACATGATCTTGTGCTTCTTTTTTCTGTGTCATAGAATTTATTAGTTCAGCTTTAGTGTTAGGGATGCAGAACTTTTTTTTTCATGACAGAACTTATTGATAAGCCATCTTAAAGACAGTATTATGATATTGAATAAATTTTTAAGAGTAGTCTTTATAAGAAATTATAGATACATCCTATTAATGAACGCTGAATTTTAACAGTACTTTTATGATTATGAAACATTTTTATTGTAATCCAGGCCTACAAAGCGGATGTCCAGGTGATTGTAGATGCTTAAATGTTTCTCCTATTACACCTCACAGTTGCACTATGGATAATAAGTATATATCCTTCATAACCAAAAATTTGCAGTAGACTTTGTGGACATGTTCAGTAATGTATATCATGTAACTATATTTCTGGAAGCATGTGGAACACTTAGACATGCCCTGCTTAAAACTTGTTTTCTGCCTTAAGTTAACAGGTCATGCTAGTGCTTTGTTTACTACTTAAAATGAGCTTTAATAATGTTATGTGATGTATAACACTTTTTAATTCATAATAATCACCAATACATTTTTAGTGCAAATGGGATGTTTTCAGTAAAGCAATAGGTCTGAATTCTGAGGTCTGCTTTAGATATGAAATTGATTTGTATCTGGTAATAGGACTTGCATAATATGAGAATTCAAGTATGACATCCATTTTGAATGTTAGATATGATGTGTTATTACTTAGTATGGTGTTACCATAGACCAAGCATCTCCAGAACTATGGTTGTGACTTGCATTGTACAGAATTGTATATTGTTCATTCATTAATGGATGTATAATATGCCTCTGCATTTAAAATATTCACAAAACGGTTTAGTGAGTTTGCACATCAGCCACGACACAGAACACCTAGCCGCAACTTTTGTTTGAAATTGAGTTAATGGAATATTCATTTGATAACAATGCAAGTATGTTTTTCATCAGCACTTTTGCAGTATGCAAACTACAGAAGGTATCAGCAGTTGCGAGTTTGGACTTATTTTATATTACCACCTTTGCTGGGTCTTTATCTCTTTAGTTTCCAGAGCTAGATGAATTGCTGTAATTATTAGTTGACGTATTGTGCTTTGCATTGATTTGGTATCACTTAATGAAGAGATTTTTTTTTTATGTCACATTTAAACATACAGCAACACCAACCATGGTGATCCCTTCAAATTTATCCTGAAAGCTCTCTTGATAACTTTTTAATGTACCACAGATGAGAGACTTATGTATGTTAGGATGATAATGTTTATATGATCCCTTTGTCTGTCATTTTCTTTACTACTTGCCTATTTATCTGTTCATGTATCTATTTTAAAGTGCCTTTTTCTGTTTCTCTTTCTCTGTATCATGTTACATTTTTCATATGTACTGAGTAGGGTAGCACATGTAGTCTTCCACTGATATTCTGGTCATTGGCCATCTCCATATTATCATATGATGAGGGTCCATGAACAAAAGCTTGGTGCATTTGCTAAAGAGTTACTTAAGTTGATGTGTTGATCATATAAGTTTGCATGCATGAAGAAATAAAAATGATTGAAAAGGATGAAGATTGATGCAAGAAAATATGCATCACTGGAAAAATGGAAGTAATGAGCTAAGAAAATATGGAGAATCACTAGAAGTAAGGCAGAAAAAAGATAAGAGATATTTATACAAGTTTTGGCAAAAAAAGACAGGGTAGATATGAACTGTATATTCCATAGCCTCCTTCAGATTGCAAGTTGGATAGCCATTAGATATGGAAAACTAAGTTTAAAACTTGATTGGCTACCTTTACTAGCAAACTCCTTTAGCTGGGCTCAACCAGTCAGGATTCCTGTTGTGAAATTTGGCCATCCTTGATCGTACCATCTTACAGTCGTCCATTTTGAGACTAGTGCAATGACATTTACTCCCCACATCACAAACATCAATACAAAGGTTATAAACAAACTAAACACCCTCAGTTTGCATTTTAGCATTATTGTTGGACAAGGAAATGAATCCCTTAGCATTCTCTATGAACATTTCATCTGCCGTTTTGATAACTGCTTCTTTCCCTACACGTCGAAGCTTTGTAACTCTACCTTTTCATGTCTTTCCCAATAACTTTGACCTGGCCTATTTCAAGAGACATGTTTTTCACTTTCTCAAAAATTTGTAAATACTTTCCCCCTTTCTCAATTCTCTATATTTCAATTAGGGCCCTTCCTTGATGTGGACTTTTGTCCGTGACTGGAGCCTTGAACATAAAAAAAAGCAACACTACGAATATGACCAGAAGCAAAATCAGGAACATCACCAGTAACAAAACCAGAAACAGCGACTGACAACATGGAAAAGCAAGAGACGCAGTAACAAGAGAGACACCAAGAGTATCCCTAGAAGTAGCATCAGGAACAGCACCAGGATCAGCAACTGGTACAGCAACAGAAGAGGCACAAGGAATAGCATCAGAAGCAGTATCAAGAACATCACCAGAAGCAGCATCAGGAACAACACGAGGAAGAAGCAAGAGTAGCACAAGAAGCAGCAACAGGAACATCATCAGTACCAGTCACTGACGTAACACATGGGAATGCACCTGAATCAGTATCAGGAACATCACCATCACCAGGAGCAGCAAAAGAGGAGGAAACAGAAGTGGCACTAGTAGCAGTATCAGGAACAGCAACAAAACCAGGAACTGAAGCAGCACCCGGAGTAGCAGAAGAAACACCATCAGGAATATCACAGGGACCAACGACTGAAGTAACAGCTGAAGTAGCGCCAGAAGCAGCACCTGGAACAACACCAGGACCAACAATAGAAGAAACACCTGGGTTAGCGCCAGGAAAAGTATCAGTAAC
The DNA here is from genome assembly GCA_032361885.1 of Panulirus marginatus. Classification (NCBI taxonomy): domain Eukaryota; kingdom Metazoa; phylum Arthropoda; class Malacostraca; order Decapoda; family Palinuridae; genus Panulirus; species Panulirus marginatus. Next base: position 3,076 of record JAUUEC010179748.1, read on the forward strand.
ATCACCAGGAACAGCGACTTCAGCAACACCAGGAATAGCACCAGAAACAGAGGCAGGAACATCACTGGAGAAAATCAAGAAAAAGCAACAGAAGAGGCAACAGGAGTAACGCCAGAAACCTTATACGGAGCGTTACCAGGAAAAGCCACTAAAGTAACACCTGGAGTACCACCAAAAGCAGTATCAGGAACATCACCAGGAGCAGCGACTGAAGTAACACTTGGGGTAGCACCAAAAGAACTATCAGGAACATCACCAGGAACACTGACTGAAGTAACACTAGGAATAGCAACAGAGGCAGATTCAGGAACATCATCAGTAACAAAACTAGAAACAGCGACTGACATGGAGAAGTACGAGATGCATTATCTGGAACATCACCAGAAGCAGTAACAAAGGAGACACCTAGATATTTCCTAGAAGTAGCATCAGGAGCAGCACCAGGATCAGCAATTGGAAAAACGACAGAAGATGCACAAGGAGTAGCACCAGGAGCAGTGTCAGGAACATCACCAGGACCAGCGACTGAAGTAAAACCTGGAGTAGCACCAGAAGCACTATCAGGAACAAAACCAGGAAAAGCAATAGAGGTGGCAACAGGAGTAACAACGGAAGAATTATCAGGAGCAACACCAGGAAAAAACAACTAAAGTAACACCTGGAGTAGCACCAAAAACACTATCAGGAACATCACTAGGAATATTGACTTGAGCAACACTAGGAATAGCAACAGAGGCAGATTCAGGAACATCATCAGTAACAAAACCAGAAACGGCGACTGACAACAAGGAGAAGCACAAGATGCAGTATCAGGAACATCACCAGAAGCAATAACAAAGTAGACACCAAGAGTATCCCTAAAAGTAGCATTAGGAGCAGCATCAGGATCAGCATACTGGAACAGCGGCAGAAGAGGCACAAGGAGTAGCACCAGAAGCAGTATCAGGAACATCACCAAGAGCAGCACCAGGAACAGTAACACAGGAGGCACCCGGAGTAGCAACAGAAGCACCATCTGGAACAGCACCAGGACCAGCGACTGAAGTAACAACCAGAGTAGCACCAGTAGTAGTAACAGGAACAAGAGGACAAACAATAGAAGAAACACCTGGGTTAGCGCCAGAAAAAGTATCAGGAGCATCATCAGAAACAGCGACTGAAGTAACACCTGGTGAAGGACTAAAGGCAATATGAAGAACATTACTAGGAACAATAACAGAGGAGACACCAGAAGTAGCCCCAGAAGGAGTATCAGGAACATCACCAGGACCAGCGACTGAAGTTGCACCTGGAAAAGCATCAAAAGCAGTATCAGGAGCATTATCAGAAGCAGCAACATGAACAGGAACAAAGGAGGAACTAATAACAGCCCCAGAAGCAACCGAAGAAGCACCAAAAGCAGTATCAGGAACATCATAGGGACCAGCGACTATAATAACACTTGGAGTAACATCGGGAGCACTATCAGGAACATTGCCAGGAGCAGCACCAGGAACAGTAACAGAGGAGACACCAGAAGCAGCATCCGTAACATCACCGAGAACAGCGACTGAAGTAACACCTGAGGTAGAAACAGAAGCAGTATCAGGAACATCAAGAAGAGCACCAGGAACAGCAACAAATAAGGCACTGTAGCATAACCAGAAGCAGTATCGAGAACTTCACATGGAACAGCATTAGGAGGAGCACCAGGAATAGAGACTCAAATAACACCTGAAGTAGCACTAAGCAGTATCAAGAATAATACCAGGAAGAGCAACTAAAGCAGCACCAGGAACAGCAGCAAAGGAGGCACCAGGAGTGTCAACAGAAGCAATATCAGGAACATCATCAGGACCAGCGATTGAAGTAACACCTGGAGCAGTACCAGAGTGTCATTAACATCACCAGGAAATGTGACTGAAGTAACATCAGGAGTAATACCAAGAGGAGTATCAGCAACACCATCAATAACTGCACCAGGAACAGCGGCTGAAGTAACAACCTGAGAAGCATCAAAAGCATTATCAGGAACATCACTAGAAGTAGCTCTAAGCACAGGAACAGAGGAGGAATAAGAAACAGCCCCAAAGTATTGTCAAGAGCAGCATCAGGAACAGCATTAGGAACAGCATAAAAAATAGAGGCACCAGGACTAGCATCAGGAACAACGTCAGAACCAGCGACTGAAGTAACGCCTGTAGTAGCAACAGAAACAGTTTCAGGAACATCACCAAGAGCAGCAAAAGGAATAGCAACGCAGGAGGCACCCGGAGTAGCACCAGAAGCAGTATCAGGAACATCATCAAGACCAGCACCAGGAACAGCAAGAAAGGAGGCAGCAAAAGTGGCACAAGAAGCAGTTTTAGGCACATCAGCAGAAAAAGCGACTGAAGCAACACCTGGAGAAGCACCAGAAGCAGTACCAGAAACATTACCAGGATCAGCAATAGAAGAAACGTCTGGAGTAGCATTGGAAAAATATCAGTAACATCACCAGGAACAGCAACTTGAGCAACACCAGGAATAGCACCAGAGGCAGAATCAGGAACATCGTAAGTAACAACACCACGAACAGTGACTGACGTTAACACCCGTATAAGCACCAGACGCAGTATGAAGATTATTACTAGGAACAGCAGCAGAGGAGACACCAGAAGTGGCCCTTAAAGCATTATCAGGAACTTCACAGTGACCGACGACTGAAGTAACACCTGAAATAGCACCTGAAGCAGTATCAGGACATCACCAGGAGCAGCAACAGTGGAGACTCCAAGAATATTCCCAGAAATAGTATCAGGAACAACAACAGAAGAGGCACAAGGAGTAACACCAGAAGCAGCATCAGGATCATCATCATGACCAAGACCAGCACCAGAAACCCTGAAGAAACAACAGATGAAGCACCAGAAGCAGTATCAGGAATATCACCAGGAGGAGCAACAGAGGAAACACAAGGAGTATTCCAAGAGGCAGTATCGGGAATAGCACTAATATCATTACAGGATCAGTAAGAGAAGAAGCACCGGTAGCACCAAGATCAGTTACAGGAACAGAGGAGGCACCAGAAGTAGCAACAGAAGCAGTACCTGGAATATCACCAGGACCAGCGACTGAAGTAACACATGGAATAGCACCAGAAGCAGTATCAGGAACATCAACAGGAAGAGCGACTGAAGTAACATCAGGTGTAGCACGAAAGCAGATCAGGAATATCACCAGGAAAAGCAACACAAGAGGCACCAAAGGAAACACCAGAAAAGTATCAGGAACATCACCAGGAGCAGCATCAGAGGCAGTATCAGGAACAGTACCAGGAGTACCACTAGGAGCATCACAAGGAGCACTGTTATGAACAGCACCAGGAACAGCAACAGAAGAGGCACCAAGAGCAGCACCAGAAGCAGTATGAGAAACAGCATCAAGAACAGCACCGGGAAACAAGCCCATGCAAAGGTCCGTCCAACACCCACGCTTACCCGCGCTGGCGGTGGTCCAGTTGTTGCCCTCACCCGTGTCGACGGCGGTCCATTAGTCTTTTCGCCAGTACGGTGCTTCTGCAGCTTCGAGGCGACACTCCACACGGTAGCAGGGTAAGGTGGAGGCCCTCTCTTGGGCGAGAACGTCCTACATGGCACTCTACTCCTCTGCCCTCCGTCCCGTGAGGACGATCTGTCACGTTACCATCCTGCAGGCGGAGTCTGGTAACACAGTACAGAGCATCTGTATATATGACCCAGTAATGAACCATGTGAGAGGCTAGAGTGTGGTGGATCTGCAGGAGAAAAGGGAAGCAGTGGTAAGATGACCAATAAAAGAGAAACAGATAATCTCTCTGTTGCGCAGCTGTTGGCTTTCTTGACCGTGACCGTCCTGGGGTTGACAACATATGTTCGATTTATGGTCACCATATTTGGACCACAGTCAACCCAGCTGTTCATCCATGGAGGCTAGTCAGTAAATTAGGCATATAGCTTAGGCTAGCCCTTGACGAAGAGGAGAGTAAGTTACTGAAGCTATCCAGGAGTGTAATGTGTCCAAATCACGTTCAACTAAAACATAGGAGTGAAAGATACAGATCCGTGATGATATCTGGACTAGATGAGCACCATATTCACTAGTGGAGGACCAGGAATCTCAGTAAAAGACAAAAGGATTACAAGAATTACAAAAGGCAAGGTATATGGCTACTGAGCTCGACTAGACAAGTCAACCTGGTACAATCGGCAAAGGAACTGATATCAGTGTTTCCAGTCTGATTGTTGCCCACCTGGGTATGTGGCAGGTCCATGTTAAGGGTGGTGTGTAGGTGGGAGCCGAGCCAGTGGGATGGACCACCTTGTACCATCATGGTATCTTAACCAACTACTGACACGAATTTCTCTCTGCCTAACCTTTTACTGGCATTTCCTCTTATTTTTGCAAGTAAAAGGCTTCCATATAAGCAGTAAAAGTTAAGAAGCTATATTCCCATTCCATGCTCTAAAGACGAAGATGATGCATATATGAAAATGTAAAAGGAAAACCAGCCTGAGATGATACGGCAACACAAGCCGATAGCGCTTACTTCTAGGTGTAGAATATGCTGCTTATGGCTCATTGCCTTGTTTAGCTGTTATTGTACTTTTAGATCAATATGAAAGGCGTTTGTTCCTCTGAAATAATCAGCAACTCGATAAACCTTCGTGGAAGATAAAAGTTACTCATTTGACATTCGTTTACCTGCCTTACGTCATCGTCCATTGAGGCGGTAATGAAAAAATATTTGTTTCACATTCAATAAAAAAAACTGCATAAACGTGGCGAGTGTGAATATTATTTCAATTCATATATTCTATTCTAAACTCTTTTCAGTTTAATACAGTATATGTAAAACCATTCATTTTGACGCTCGATTTTAACTCCCCAAATTATTCCTAAATGTCCCTAAGCGATGATTTGGTATGTCATATTTTTTCGTTTGAAAATATACTAAAAGTCTAATTACGTGATTTGTTCTTGCAACATTCGTATGAAAAAGACTTTTATAATTTCTTGATTAATGTTACCATTTCAAAAACAAATACGTTCCACCTCGAAAAAAAATATAAGCTAATAAAGCTTGCCAGATAGTTGCCAGATGCCACATTCTTATTTGAATGTTCTGGAAATGAAGATCATCATTGCTAGAGCCAATTGTACACAGATCGACTGGAAAGACAAAGTCGTCACTCTCACAACGAAATAAAGTAGCCCTGCGAGATCAAAGCAAGAAAAACATTTACCTCACCCGGTAAACTTTGGTTTTCATAACCCGAAAATAACCTTTATTGATTCTAATGTAATTACCCTTTTGACACGCTACTTGTCGGGTGTTACCGGACTCCGCCTTCACAAGGTTACACCACGAGTAGTTAAGTCCTCTTTGGAGAGAGGCTGTATCACTGGGGGTAGGGTCTCGTTAGAAAACTTCTCATTCCAAAGGAATCAACACTCCCTGCTACTGGAACTAGCGCAGCCCAGGGCTCAGGGAGCCTTTAAAAAGGGTTACCTCAGTCGGTGCTCCTGGTGGTGTTATTTCTTTTAGAAATATTGACCCTGGGTAACACCAAGACTCTTTAATAGAAACTGGTCTTGGTGATGATTATAGATTAGTGATTAGACACACACGAAGTGCTGCAAAGAGATTTCAATGCTTACTGTATAATGTCATAATACTTACTGTAGGTACACACACACAAAAAAATAAAATTAGATACTGCAGAGAGTTTAGAGGGCTGGAATAATCTCATGAGGAAGACGAGCAGTATTATTCCTCCCACCGTCATCTACAGCTGGTAGCGATAGATGGTTGCCACCGCTACTGCTCTATGCTGTTCCAATCTATTCTTCGCCACACTATAGGGCTACCTGTTCCAGCCATCCCCCACCCCCTACTTTATTCTTACCTGCTTGTGTCGCGACGTTAATTGGATTGCCTATCCTCCCCCAGGGAATCCCCAAGGCAACGCTTCGCTTGACGCTCTTGTGTTAAGGGGTGTGGATAGGAGACTGAGATATATTATTCATTTTGCTGAACCAGTAAAATCTTAAGAGAGTACGTACCTATCTAGGAATATATATATACGACATGATCTTTGTCCATGAGCACGGCCAATGCGTAGCGCTCAACACGTATCTTGCATGATTGACAATACTGCTTATCTCTGCTTCCGTGCACATTGCCTAACTGTCATTGTTCCTGTACGTGCTCCAATGTATGTTCCCTGTTTAGCTTGTCAGTGCACCGAATCACCTCTCCATCAACGTCATTACTGTTTTTTTCTTTCTTGATGAAACGCTTTCCAGCCGAGTACATTGCTTATTGGCCTTCAATGTGCTGTCATACATTGTTTTATGTTAGCTATTCCTTCTTTCTAGGCTGGAGTGTTTCAATTTTTTTTTCAACCTCTCACAATAGTTGGTAATGATGATGTTCCATTCTTCCGTTTGTTTTGCTCCAGTGCTTTTGAATTCTCTCAAACCTGTTTCCATTTTCGCCTGTTTAGTGGCTGACCGAATGACACAACAGCAGGCAACTCCAGCCTCCTGTGTTCACAGTAAACATTATTCATCCTGAGATATATGTCTGTGTCTTCTAGCGGGAGTTCACAGCTCCATTATGTCATCACTTGGCTCGACAGCACACTCTCTTAGTAACATCCTCTTTGAACTCTGGTGTCTCATTACAAGGAATACAAAGGAATTCATACAGCAACAGACCACTGGGCCCTTTCAATGCGGTTTTTGATAGTGGTAGATACCAGGAACTCAGACAAGTGGGGTAAAAGTTAGAAGGCGTAAAGATAATTCAAATTAGATGCAGAAAATAAAGAGAGAGAACAAGCTTTTCCTGGACTCGGCCAGCATGTTTCTTTACTTAAAGAGATAAGAGAACTTCAGACGCGATAAATGCGACTGGTTTCTTTCGAGCTGACAAGCTTTCTCATCCAGGCACGTGAGAAATACTCGTATCTTTTTACATTCAGAGAACTGAGAAAGATTACAACTTGACTGGTTATCTTTCTCATCTAGACACGTGAGAAAGACTTTTACTTGTCTAGTTATCTTTCTCGGTTGAAAATGAGAGATATTCCTACCTAGCTAGGTATCATTCTTATCTGAGTACATGAGAAAGATTCCTGCCTAGCCAAGGTATCTTTCTCATCCAGACACATGAGAAGGGCTCCCATCTGGTTGTGTATCTTTCTCATCTGAACGCATGAGAAAGATTCATTTCTGCCCAGGTATCTTTCTCATCTAAACGCATGAGAGAGATTCCTTACCTGGCCAAGTACAGTAGCTATCTCATCCAGACACATAAGAAACACTCCTTACCTGGCCAGGTAAGAATCTTTCTCATCCAGGCAGATTAGAGAGACACCTATTTGGCCAGGTAAGAATCTTTCTTATCCAAAGAGATGAGAGAGACACCTATACATGACCACGTAAGAATCTTTCTCATACAGAGAGATGAGAGGGACACCTATCTGACCCAGGAATCTTTCTCATCCAGACAGATGAGAGAGATTCTTACCTGGCAAGCAAGAGGCTTCCACACACACACACACACACACACACACACACACACCCCTCCATCTCACTCAGGGCGACCGTGGTCACACTTCGTTAGGCCAGAGACGCCCCCAGCGAAATCAATACGTCTTTTGTGTTGGAGAGATGACGGTCGGTTGGTGGAGAGGAGGAGAAGTCTCCTCCTCCAAGGCGCTGAC
>JAUUEC010180850.1:0-10782 GCA_032361885.1 Panulirus marginatus
CCATAATTAAGTATTTAAGAGAGGGGACAAAACATAATGGAACACTTTAATTCAAACAAACTCCTAAGTGAGGGACAGCATGGTTTTGTTCCAGGTAAAAACACATTTTAATGACATGCTTGAAACACTGATAAATGGGAGAAGAATGGACACTCAAATACTTTTATAAAAGCATTTGATAAAGTAGACTATGGAATTCTACCAAAGGTATTGATGAGACAAAATATTAAAGGAAAAACAGGGTAACGGATCAAAGAATTTCTAATCAACAGAATGTTGACAGAAATTAGATATGGAAATGTGTTTTCAGGATTACAGCAAGCAATAGTTCTTGCCTCAGTGTTCCCTGTAATCATGAAATCAGATGTAAATAAGGATGTGAGAGAGAGAGAGAGAGAGAGAGAGTAGTCATACATTTTGCCGATGATTCAAAAACAAGTAAAGCAAATGAAAGTAAATATGGTTGAGAAAAACTACAAAGACATTTTGGTTATTATTTACAAATGGGCATAAACAAACCTCACACCTAGACAGGAGAGTCATTAAAAACTTCCAGGAAATCCATCTAGAGGCAACTGCCCACTCACCCATTGCTCTCAGTGATACAATCATTGCAGTTAAAACCTTAAAGAACTATCCTTCACAGACCTTAACAACATATAAAACATTCACATATAACACTTTTGCTCTCTTGCAGCCCAGGCACATACAGATATCTTTAATGACACCAGGCTACACTACACAGCAAAATCCTAAAACTCTGGCCTACAAAATACCAATCTTGAAACCCTCCAAACCACCCAGCTCCTCCTCCTTCTGCTGCCCTACATCACTTCTGTCCTCAGCATCTTAACCCTGAAAAACTGATCCACAACAGAATAAAACAAAATATTCCACTCTTACAAGATTGTCTCATGAATATCTTTGCAATTGAAAGATTAAAAAACTTTTTGTACAGCTCGAAAATGAGATTCTCAGAGTTGGAAAGGGAACCTTACTGAGGTAGTGAAGAGTTAAGGTAGGAAGCCAAACCTAGCAGCTTAGAGTGATGCTCTTTGGGTTGTGCATAGCTTCACCAGTTTTTACAAAATATCTTTGTTGCCAAAATCTTCCTCTGAGACCTTAGTTCTAGACTTCCCTGATGATTTGTATTGATCATAGAATCAATTGAGGAATGTGCCCATCATGCATTAAAAGCCAGTTTTTCAAAAAGCATATTGTATCATCAACTAGAAAAGTATCCTTGTATTCCAGGTCAGAATTTTACTTGACTTAAAATAGTTTGGTGCATTCACATGCATTCTCTCTGTTTCCTGAGGGAAAATCCTTGGCTTTCACAAATTTTTGTCCTAACAGTTAGGTCCTATTCCAAGGAAGCTCAACACCACCTAGAGTGCATTTTTGGAAAGTATAATTTTGCAGCTTGGTGCAATACCATGGCAAGTCTGTTTTTCCAAGCATTCTCTATTCAAGGAGTTTGTATTCATGGGCAAATGCCTAGTCAAGATTTATATCCAGTTAACACGGTATGTATGCACAGAAATGTATTCAATTGGGTCTTTTCATTAGGGTTGGATCATTTGATAGATCTCTATGCCACAAAGACAAATGTCACATTGCTAACCTGTGTTTTTCCAGTGTTTGACAGAGGGCAGGAAGCATCCAACACTCTGATCATGGACAGAAATTAGCAGCCCCATATCCATTTGTTCCCCTAGTAAATCTTCTGGGAAAAATTCCTCTGTATAGGGTTTGGGGATTGTGGTAGCCCAAATGTAGGATAGACAGCCTTGGTGCAAGAAACTTTTTCAGCTTTCCAGTTGCTTAAGTGGATACCTCAAGTTTTCTAGGCAACCAATCTTAGGTCCAGGGGCCTAATATTTGATTTATAGGTTCTGGGATTTACTCATGGATTTTTTCATACTGTTTTACAGTTTGAGATTTGGAAAGTGTTTAATAGATGATCACAATGATTTTCATTTTGCAGTGTGCTGTCAGTCAGTCTGAAACCTTACACTTTTTCCTTTATTCTTATCCTTCTGAGCTTTAAGAAGTGCTTTATTTAGTTTGCTTCTCTAATCTTATTCATAGTATAAATGAAGCTAGAGATACTTCAAGAGTAGCCAACAGAGACCACTTTTGTTGGGTTAAAACATTAGCGTCTCTGGACTTGCTTATGATAAGTGTCTTTGATCTGTTTCTTAAGGAGTCTAGTTATGTCCTTGCTTATTACAATCAGAGATTTTTTCCCTATCATGCATACTTTATTCTTGGGTTTTGGTGCCAGGAAAAGAGTTAGAGGTATATGCAATGTCCAGACAACAAGCTAATGTATTTTAGTGATGTGTTCTAAGTTAAGATAAATCCATTACCTTTGTTTCTAATTAGATGAAAAATAGATAACATTAAAGGGAGTAGATTTAATAGATACACCTGTTTTCATTTTTTATTGGAAAACAACAGCTGAAGAACTTCTTTCCTCATGCCCACTTAAATCTGTGAAAGAAATGATATAGTTTACCAGAGATTATTGAGCAGAACATCTTATGCTTAAAAGCTCTTTCATCAAGGAATATCTCTTCCTTGATAGAGTTGTTCTGTTGACTTAGTCTGACTTGTAGTCAGAGCCCATAATATTGTGAAGGTAACCTCCACTTTTGACCTTTTTGAGGAACATTACCTTTGAGGAGATGTTGAGGATTGACTTGACGTGTCCTGGGGTTGCCACTGTTAGGGCAGACAGACCTAAAGGTACTGTTTTCCCCATATTTCAAGCTCTTTTTTATTTTTTTTTCCATTCCTTTAACCTAGGTATTAGGTAGGTACTCATAGGTAGGTACTCCATGTTGATATGCTCTCAAGGTTCACTGGAGAAACTGAACAAGAAATTTAAGTTTTGAATTATGAAAACTCTCCAGAGTGGTGTCCTTCAAGTAGTTTTCTTGATTGTGTCTTTCTTTTCTTTCAGTCTTTGTTAAGAACCTTTCTTGTAACAAACAGTGACCACCGTTGGGTTGATATCCATGTTCTGAGAATTATTAGGCAGGTTGTTGCCGATATTACCAGTACTACCTGTCTGGGTATCAGAAGGGTTAGTGACATCTGCTTAGTGAGCCAGCACTTCAATGGTTGTCAAGTTGCACTTCTCTGACCCAGGTAGCTGTCTTTTCTTTCTGCCTCACTAACATGTGGACTACTGGCATTCTGGCCACAAATATACAATCTCTCCCTGTCATATGTAACACTTGACTACACTTAAGTCATGCAGCTTATTCTTCATAACTCTAGATTTTCCTGTGGTGAGCACTGTGCGCTAGCCCTGCCTTTTGGCAATATGGTAGGAGCAGTAGATAGAAGTAGTAGGAAGAAACATTTAGGCTGGATTATTAGGTAGAAACATCAGGTAAAAGTAGTTGGTAGGAGCAGTAGGTAGAAGTGGCTTGTTAAAGGTGAGGCACTAAAGGCTGAGAAGCTGCACTAGTGTCCTATAGTTATGGAGGCTGTTGTCGTGGCCACCCCATTGAAGGAGTTCCAGTTGGAACAGGCATAAGAGAGATATATATATAGCCAGGAACTACAACATCATTGCTGAGTGGAGTTTGCCTGTTGGTTGGTGAGCAAACTCGGGCCAAGCGATAGGCCATTGTCATTGAATGGGTGGTTGGCAAGGGATGAGAGACAATTATCTCTCCAAAAGGCAGGGAGATAAGCTGCTTACCCCTGAGGATTCTAGAAATTTCCCTAAAGGCTCTAGGGACACTGTCCAGGAGAGAAAGTTTTTCTTACTAAAGACCATGAATTTTTGCAATTATTGATGATCTATCCATGTACTTCTACTATTTTTCAGAATCGCATGCAAGAGTCACTAAAGTTATTTGACTCCATCTGCAACAATAAATGGTTCACCGACACTTCTATTATTCTATTCCTTAATAAGAAGGATTTGTTTGAGGAGAAGATTAAGAAAAGTCCACTCACCATATGCTTTCCAGAGTATTCAGGTAATGCATCGTATTTTTCATAAAATATGTTTTGCTCTGTCAAACATTCATTCTTCTACATGTCTTAAATGCTACTGCTCATTTGTTCTTCACTTATTCTGTATTTGTGATCTGTGTTTCATTTATTCTTGAAAAAGTTTCTTTGTTTGCACTGGATATTTTCTCAATTCATTTAATTCCTGTGTGATTTCCTGTATAACTTTTCTGGCCAGAGGCTCCAGTCTTGGAAGAGTTTCTCATTGAAGCCATTCCTTAACCTTCAAGGGACTATCTCCTTTACTGAAGAAATAAGGAAAAATCAGAAAAATAATTTGTCCCTGCAGAACGTGTGTATGTTATCCAGTGTATGTTATCCAAAGGTAAAAAAAAAGTTAAAATAAGAGTTATACTTTTGTATCTATTCGTGTGTTAGGGTTTTGAATGGATTGCATTTTAGGGAGTAGGAAGCCAGTGTACAATACATTAATTGTTTTTTACAAGCATGATTTCACATAGATGTATACTTATATAAAATACACGCTTTAATAAACAACACAAAAAACTCAAATAAAACTACTCACCATCAACAGAATTTGACAGCTAATCCAAACTCTAATTAAGACTATCACTAACCTAATCATTACTCACTGAAAGACAAACTGAAAACTAGCACACCTTCCTGAACACACTGAACCATAAGACACACGCCATCCAACTCCGTCACAAGATAAAGATGATCCAGATTTACCACACTAATCCATCCCCCTACTCATGAAGCACTCCTGACCCATTCAAGTAAAATTGCTTTTCCCTAGGATAAGATTTCCTTAACATTCTTTGCAAACAATCTATCCATCTTCCATCCTCTCAGAAGCAAATATAACGAAGTTGCAAACCCTGCAAAATGGTGCACTCAGAGAGATTACAAGCTGCCTAGTAACCATGAACATTCAACACCTATACAGTGAAACAGATCCTCCCCATACAATCCCACCTCAAGATTCTCAGCAACAGTTTCAGAACCCTCCTATCCAAACCACTTCGTAACTCACCTTAAGATTCTCAGCAGCAGCTTCAGAACCTTCCTGTCCAAACCACTTCATAACTAACCACCAACTCCTAAATAGTAATAAAAAGCTTACCTGTGCGTGACACTTCAGCATCCTCCACTTGCAGATCCCCCTCACCCCCAGCAGATATAACTTTGACATAATACATACATACACACTGAAGTGACCTGATAAGCACTAAACAGCTGCCATCCCAGCTTAGTTTTCAGACATAGACCTATCAGAAGCTGCACTCCCAAGACAGACATAAACACTGACAGAACACATACACACTGAAATGACCTCCCAGCTCAGTTTTAAACTCCAACCCACCAGATATAGGCCCATCAGAAGCCACACTCCCCGGACAAACTCGAGTCATAATTTCCCATCTATGCTCTGGACATCACCCTCCCTACAACACTACAAATAATGTGTCAACATATCCCAAGACTCTTCATGCCCATGATGCAACTACCACAGCAAAGACACCAAGTATTTACTACTTGTACATCTCTCTTTGCACATAGATACTCACAAAACATACAACACTTTATGACCAGTGGTCCTGACTGGTGGGCATGAGTGCTGCAGGAACCTCATGAGGACAGAAGAGACTCCTAAGGCAGGAAGCAAGTAAATAAGTATTTTGCAAAAATGACTGAATAATTGTTTTTTTATCAGATTCTCTCTGATTTTTTCAAGTTGTTTGGCTTTCATTTTTACATGACTGGGGAGGTTGAGTAAGATACCTAAAGGGTTGTCTCAACGATTTGATTTGAATCCATCAAATCATCTTTAGGAGCAGGTGGAGAGGTTGGTGGAACAGATAGGAATGATTGTAGGTAGCCAGGTGAGGCTGGGTAATACTTGTATATGGATGACTATGTAGCAGTGTGTGCTTATTGGCTGTTGTGCGGTGTTTGACCATATAGTTGTAGTATTGTGCCTTAGCTTGTGTTTTGGTTGTTGATTATAAGCTGCAGTCGGTCCACAGTCAACCCAGCTGTTCATCCACCCCTAGGGTTTGGTCGATAAAATGGGTGCCTGGCTCAGGCTAGGGTATATATATATATATATATATAGCGTTAATGGGATGGCCTTGATTAGGGCCTAAGCTGCCCGTGCCGTCTCAGCTAACATAAAAAAAAAGAAGTGTTCTTTTATCAGTTCATGACGTGTTATCCAAATATTTTTGAATGTATTGCAATTGTTATTTATATCGAATTTAAACACTTATTTATTTTTCTGCATCCATAGTGGCTTTGTTAGCGGATCATGTGGCGTCAAGTTTCCATTGAATCATTCAGGATCCACATTTAAAAAGTTTCAGTTTTGCTTGACCATCACGTCATCGATAGATGAGTGATTGATATACCGGACCACAGAGTCACTCACTGGTTTGTTTGGCTCATGTGTTGATCTGCTGTTACACAGTGACACCAGCGAACTATTCATTCGTATCAATGTTCCTTAATCCTTTGCAGATAATTCGTCCCCAGTAGCAGCTTATAGTTACAGAAACTGACCTACTTAGGCAAGCATATAGGCCGTTATAATGTAAGAAATAGACACAAAAAGAATATAGAGCGCCGATGGGAAGTAATGGATGCATGTACATGAAAAATGCTCCCCACCACAAAGCTGTATCATTTTTTAAAACTGAAAACAAAATAAGGATGAATTTTGTATGGTACGAGTGGTGACTAGATCTTGTCTGACAAGTGCTGGTCATCCTGAGTAACAATCCCATGATGAACGAACTGAAGCGACCAGACGCGAACGCTGTTGCTATTATGTCTTACATAGACAGTCTAGTTGAATGAGCATTAACAAATCAATACTCACAACTGATGTCACTATATAATTTGAGAGATAACCTTACAGGTGGTTCGTATTTTTTTGTTTTATATCATACTTCATCTGACAGATATGTCATAGCCGCACACTACAGGTAGAAATGCCCTTGAAAATTTCTCTCCATCTCTCGTAGTAACTCTCCAGTTGAGTCGTAGGCTTGTAGCCCACTTCATATATTGCATTCATAAGAACACGGTTCCTTTCCCTGGGGCAACCCTATAGCGTCCGTAATGAGGCTACCAATACTCCACGTCAAGTGTTTGGTATTGTCCAGGACAAAGGTCTCTACACACGGGAACCACTTCATTACAAACTTCTTTTCATAATGCTGATGTGAAGAGCGTCCTCACATCGAGTATGGCTCAGGGCGAGAACCAGTAGCATAAGATATTATAATAGGCAAGTATGGGACTGCAGAGCCAGGTATGACTGGCCCAACGCGGGCTTTGAGAGAACACTGTTGGGTCACTTTTTAAGGAGAGTTCTAGAAGGATCTGCAGACTCCGGGCAAGCTGAAGAGCGGACTAACGGCTGTCTTGACGTGAAGGGCCTTGTTACATGTGTCTGTTAAGAGGGATGAGTTACGAATGGAGACCACGGTATACAGGGTGGGAAGTATCCTTAATGCTCAGCTTATGGTAGCTTAGCCCAGCAGTACAATCTCCTACGAAATCTGGGGCTCAGGAATGAAATAGAAACGAGTGTCAAAGATTAAAACGGCAGAGTATCCTAGTGTACAAACATGGTTGAGGACGGTAGTTAATTGGTGCGGTAGACGAAGAAACTCGCCGAATTGATTATTGTGTGGCCATCGGCAACTCAGGGGTGTGCCGTTTTGATAACTGCTTCTTTCCCTACACGTCAAAGCTTTGGAACTCCCTGCCTTCTCATGTCTTTCCCAATAACTATGACCTGGCTCATTTCAAGAGACAAGTCTTTCAGTTTCTCAAAAATTCGTAAATACTTTCCTTGTCTTTTTTTCCCCTTTCTCAATTCTTTCTATATTTCAATTGGGGCCCGGCCTTGATGTGGACTTTTGTCCGTGACTGGAGCCTTCAACATAAAAAAAAAAAACTTGCTTTCTCATTGCTACTACCGAAATGTAAAACTTTGCACTTATCTATATCAAAATTCATTTGCCATCTTTTATCCCAGTCCATCAGTTTGTATATGTCAGTTTGATGCTGCAGAAGTTCAGTTTCTGGTATAGATTTATTTCCCAACCTTGTATCATCCACGAATTTAGAGCTCTTGCAGTGAAGCCCATTATCAATATCATTAACATGTATATGAGAAAGAGAACCGGCCCCAAGACCAATCCCTGTGGCACACCACTTGTTTCGTTTAACCACTCTGAAGCTTGATCGTTAATCGCAACTCTTTATTTACGTCCTGTCAGCCAACATGGAATTCTGACCATCGTAGTATAACCCCATCTATACCATGCGTCTTATCTTTTGTTAGTTACCTCTGATGTGGAGCTTTATCAGATGCTCTTTGAAACTGTACATAGATGTCATCAACGGCTTTACTTTCATCACCGATATTAATCATTTCATAAAAGAAATAAGCAGATATGTCAGACATGAGCAATTTCGTCGAAAACCCTGCTGGGAATCGTTTATTAAGCGGTAGTTCTCTAAAGGGTGTATAATCTTATCCCAAATGAAGGTTTCCATTCGTTTACCAACTAAAGACGTTAAGCTAACTGGACAATGATTCCCGGGCAGTGATCTATTACATATTTTGAATATCGGTGTTAAAATGGCAAACTTCCATTGCTCTGGAATATTTCCCGCAGGAAATGGCCATTTGAAAAAAGCAGCCAAAGGCCTAACTATCTCAGTTTTCGCCTCCTTTAGTGTACTTGGATAAAACTTATCTGGGCCCGCTGCTCTAGTTACTCTCATACCATCTAGCGCTGTTAGTATATCTTCACATTTTATTTCAACATGTTTTCCACTCCTAACAATGAAACTGGGTTCTTGATATGAGGTGTATCTTCAGTTGTAAATACAGATGAAAAAAGAAAAATTCAATTCATTGGCATGGTTTTGTTGTCTTGAATCAAGTCAACATTATCTGTAATCAATGACCCTATTGATTAGGTAATGATTCTCTTACTTCTAACATAACTATACGTACAATTCATTAGGGCTTCCTTTGCTGTTTTCAGCAATTTACGCTTCATACTGACGTTTGCTTTGACGTATAAATCTCTTAGTTCCCACCGCAAATAACCTTAATTTACTCTGTCATGTTGGTTATTTGTCTCCTTGAGTTTCTTATATGTTACTTTCTTAGAGAACAAGCACTTCCTTGTGCCATTGCTCCACCATTTCGGCCTTGTTTTGAAGCAAGAACGTCTTACACGCACTGTCGCATAGATTCCCTCCACTAATTTGAAAGTATTACTGAATCTTTTCCAAGCTACATCCATATCGTCTTCTTTAACGTTATTATCCCAGGTTTGCCTCTCACTTAGGTAGCGTCTCCTTTGCAAGAAGTCTTCCATTACTCTTTGACAATATTTTCCAGTCTCTTACAAGCTGCACTCGTCATGCTTACTGGTGTTTAGTTCAATGCAATTTGTCAGTCTCTTTTCTTAAAGAAAAAAAACGTATTTGTTCCCTTCCACATTCTTTGCACTACAACCTCATTAAAGAAATTCTAGAAATACTTCCCAAAGAACTGCATATTTCTCTGTAGTTTCTATGACTATGTGTACCAGTTTATTAGCGTGTGTAATCACCTGTATCTAAGTACCTGACTTCTACTGTAGGGAGGAAATGCTAGACACGTCGGGCCCTATCTGTTGCTCTCGCCGGCACGTGTGTGTGTGTGTGTGTGTGTGATTACTGTTAGCGTGTTACGGGGAGAGAGCTTTGCACTCTAGTTGCCCCATCCCTTAACCATGTGTAAATGTACCATTCTTTACCACTATGTATGTATGTACATACATACACGCCAACCGAAGCCAGGTGTGTGTGTGTGTGTGTGTGTGTGTGTGTGTGTGTGTGTGTGTGTTTGAGTAATACTATATATGATTACTATTTGACTGTTATGGGAGAGAGTTTTACACTCGTGTTAACATTCTATACATGGACCATCTCGTTACTCCAATACATGTACACGCACACAAACACACCCTATACTATGCCAGGTACCCACGTGTGTGTGTGTGTGCGCATGAATGTATGTGCATGTATGCAAGAGTGCTCGAGTTTAATATGTTGAACATCTGCTCGCAGGCATTATAACTCTACGAGTTACATCTTGGGGAAAAAATTCGCAACATTAGATATTTATAAGCATATCCTGCTGTGCTTATGAGAGAATTAAATTAATTTAATGTACAAGTTAGGCTCAGTTACCTCGTTACTTAGTCCAGTTTGTGGATTTAATATCAAAGTTGGTTTTATGTAAATAGCTAAATTACGTGATTCAATTAAATTTTTATATTGCATTAAACTTGCATAAAACAGCATTATTTTAGCAAGTCTGGGCTATAAATGATCTTAATGAAACTACGTGACATACTTTCCGCTCAAACAGAAATTTATTATAACATCAGTGATCTGTAATTCTAGATGATACTGACCCGTGGCATATAAACATCAAAGTCTACACCCAGCTTAAAACACAGAGACCTGCATCGTAAAATCTATGGCTGCATATATCAGTCATCACCATGTGAATAATAACACATTATTCTCAACCAGTTTCATGACTTACATCATCATCATGTAACATACCCAGCGTGGCATAATCCAAGTATTTTGATATGCGAATTCGCTTCCAAACTGAATTTTACACACCTAACACATCACTGATATTAGCAGACCTAGTCTCGGTTCTCTTCTCATCTCTTCATATATAGGAGGGTGAATTTG
>JAUUEC010181953.1:0-10773 GCA_032361885.1 Panulirus marginatus
GTTCTCCTCCGCACTGGTGACCATATTGTTGCCACCAACCGTATGAGTTAAGCAAGACGAGGAAAAGCAGATCATCAAAAAGAAAAACCATCTGGAATGAAAATTAGACAAGATTTTTTTCAAAAGTTTATGGGAGAAAGCTTCAAGTTCAGACAAGATTATCATCAATATTTTGTCGTTTTACTTATAATAGACTGAGGAACTTGCTCTAGTACTTGAACTCTTTTTTCCTTTCAAATCCACTTACACTTTTCGCATGAAACATTTAGTGTCTATCATGATATCCACCAACAACGCCAACCAATATTTTGATTTCATATAAAGCTCAATTTCAAGTGCACTGTGAGGTATAGGCACCAGACGGTACACCGGGTGTAGTGTTAGGATTTAAATAATTTTCTTTATTACTAGAAGCTCATGACGTGCATTGCCTCCACGAAACAAGTTTTGCCACATGTAGTGAAATGAATTACATGTTAAATAACGATATACGAACTCCTACTGAATTGCGATGTCACCTTCATAACTATCATCAGAGACTGTTGTGATCAACATATCTACAGTTAAGGATTGCGATGGAGTTCCGACCTGACAATAACCAAGACTTCCCAACACCCGACAGATTTTTGATTAAGTACCGTCGTGCCTATCTCTCTGCCAATAACAAGAAGCTACAACAAAAATTCCTACAGGAATGCCTTCAACAAAATCAGAAACGTTAGAACAGTTCTCCTCCGCCTCTGCTGACCAAGTTATAGCGGCCAACCGTATGAATGAAGCAAGGAGAGTTACAGAGCAGATCATCAGAAAGAAGAACCATCTGGAATGGAAAACAGACATGATTTTTACAACAGTTTATGGGCGAAAGCATCAAACGCAGATAAGAATATCATCAAAATTTAGTTTTATTACTTAAACCAAACTGAAATACTTGCTCTAGGATGTGAACTCTCTTTTTCTTGCAAATCCACTGACACTTCCAGTGTGAAACATTTAGTGTCTAGCGTGAAATCCACCAATAACGTCAACCAAGACTTTGATTTTGTATAAGGCTCAATTTTAAGTGAACTGGCCAGTGAAAGTGCTTCTAAGTATACTGACATGCCACATAGATTCCAGAGAGGCATTGCATATCTCAAAAAAATAAACATAATCATATCACAAAATCATACAAGACTAGCCTTTTCTTGATTTTGAAAACAGTGAACTATAGATAATAACTTTAGGACCTTTAAAATGATATTGAAATATATGAAAGATTAACATCAAATCCTTTAATAATAAAAACATTCAAATCTAGACTCAACCAATTATTAAAATAGCACCAGAACATTATGAAGTCAGTAAAGATGGTTAATCCCTCTCTTCCTTATATATAAGGTCTTCCAAAAACTCAATAGGAGGGGTGTTCACTCAGACCAATTATGTCCTCTGTTATCTCCTCTGGTTACAAATTTTATAAATTTTTAGGAAAACACGTTAGCATTATTCAAGGAAGAATCTCCCCATCGCAAGATATTAATAGCTTAGATTTTGTAAACAAAGTTAGGAACATTAATTTGTCTGAACATAAACTCATTATCTTTTATGTGAATTGCCTTTTCACTAAGGTCTCCCTTGATGAAACCATCACTTACCTATGGAAGAGACTGCGTGATCTTAGTCTTCCTTTGCCCCTGCCCATTAAAATTTTCATTGACTTAGTAGAGCTTTGCTTTTCCAAGAAGATGAAGGTAATTTTTATAGACAGAAATTTATTCTTGCTATGAGAAATCCACTTAGTCCTATTCTCAGTAACTTATTCATCGAATGCTTTGAGACTGAAATTTTAACTACAATCAATAATCATGCAAAAGACTGGTTTAGATATGTTGATCATATGTGGTCTTTATAAACATAAATAACATCCACCCCACCACCAAATTCAAAATTGAAATGGGAAAAAGAAGGCAAACTGCAGTTTCTTGATGTGCTGATAACTAGGGAATATGATCATTTGTCCTTTAACATGTAGAAA
This sequence comes from Panulirus marginatus, assembly GCA_032361885.1. Lineage (NCBI taxonomy): Eukaryota > Metazoa > Arthropoda > Malacostraca > Decapoda > Palinuridae > Panulirus > Panulirus marginatus. Next base: position 2,018 of record JAUUEC010181953.1, read on the forward strand.
TACCTTTCTAACTCTGACATCTATACCTACAACTTTTCAGTCAATGATTCTTCTGTAAAAATGTCCGTAGTTATGTCTATGTTTTTACGAGCTCTACGGATATGTGATACCATAAACATTGTATATTAGTGTAGCCATAGTACACATACATTTAAGTAGCTATGTTATGTTAATTTATTTGTAAACAAGACTTACTCGAAAGCAAGGAAGACGTTTTATGCATCTAATATCAAAAATGTGACATATGATGATAGGACAAAATTTATAGTGTTGCTCTATTCTCCCAACCTAGATAATATCAGAAAGATACTAAGAAACAGTGCTTGTAATAATGCCTTTCCGTACAATAACACTATCAGTAAAACCTTTAAAGATTATTGGCGAAATCTTCCAACAAATGGGGGTGTTTATGCCGTCAAATGTAGGACTGGATAAGCTGTAACTAAGAGATGTTGCTGACGGAAATTCTCAGTATGAATGGATGACCACAAAAATGCTATCGCAAAACACTCTCATAAAAGCTAATAATCTATAGCCATTAAAAACATCAGTTACATTATACCTATTCGCTGACTTTGCCACTCGTAATACAATTGCTAATAAGAAGAACTTTAATTTGTCCTCTGGCAACTTTAAAACCCAACTTATTATCAACCAAATTTTTATGACAGATATATTTAATTAACCAAGCCAAATAAATTTGTCCAAGAGGTATATATTGCTACCCGAGTCAACCTCCTCCCCTCCTAACCAAAAGGCAACCCCCTCTAATCTCAAGACACGCGATTCTCCCGTCAACGGTTACTTTAGGCATCAGACGGTACCCCGGATGTAATGTGGGGATTTAAATAATTTTCTTTATTACTAGAAGCTGATGACGTGCATTGCCTCCATGAAAGAAGTTGTGCTATATGTAATGAAATAAACTACATGTTAAATAAAAATATAAGAACTCTTACTGAATTGCGATGTAACCTTCATGACTATCATCAGGGACTGTTGTGATCAACAAATCTACAGTTATGGATCGTGATGGAGTTCCTACCTGACAAAAGCAAGGACTTCCCAACACCAGACATATTTTTGAGTAAGTACTGTCGTGCCTACCTCTCTGCCAACACCAAAAAGCTACAACAAAAATTCCTACAGGAATGCCTTCAACAACTTCAGAAACTTTAGAAGAGTGTTCTCCTCCGCCTCTACTAACCAAGTTGTAGCGGCCAACAGTATCAGTGAAGCAACGAGAGTTAAAAAGCATATCATCAGAAGGAAGAACCATCTGGAATGGGAACCAGACAAGATTTTTTAGAACAGTTATGAGCGAAAGCATCAAACGCAGATAAGAATATCATCAATTTTTAGAGTTTTTACTTAAGTCAAACTAAAAAAACTTGCTCTAGGATTTGAACTCTCTTTTTCTTTCAAATCCACTGACACTTTTAGAGTGAAACATTTAGAGTCTATCGTGATATCCACCAATAACGCCAACCGAGATTTTAATTTCGTATAAGGCTCGATTTTAAGTGCCTTGGCCAATAAAAGTGTTTCTATGTGTAGTGACATGCCACATAGATTCCAGAGAGGCATTGCACATCTCAAGAAAAATGAACATATTCATATCATAGAATCTGATAAGATCATCCAGTTCGTGATTTTGAAAACAGTGAACCATAGATGTAAACTTCAGGATTGCTAAATGATATTGAAAAAATTAAAGATTAACATCAAATTACCTTAATGATAAAGACCTTCAAGTCAAGAAATAACCAATAATGAAATTAGCACCAGACCATTGTAAAGTCAGTAGAGATGGTTAATCACTCTCTTCCTTATTTATATGGTCTTCCAAAAACTAACAAGGATGGATGTCCCCTGAGACCAATTATCTCCTCTGTTATTTCCTTTGCTTAAAAATAATATTAATTTTTAGCAAAACAGCTTAGCATTATTCAAGGAAAAATATCCTTACCGCATAATATTAATAACATTGATTTTGTAAACAAAGATAGGAACATTAATTTGCCTGATCATAAACTTATTTTTGATGTGCTTTGCCTTTTCACTAAGGTCCCCATTGACGAAATGATCATTTACCTAAGGAAGAGATTGCCTGATCTTAGTCTTGCCTTACCCCTGCCCACTAAAGCTTTCATTGACTTAGTAGAAAGTTGCTTTTCCAAAAATGTCTTCCGAGATGATGAAGGTAGTTTCTATAGACAGGAATTTCGTCTTGCCATGAGAAATCTACCTAGTCCTATTCTCAGTAACTTATTCATCGAATACTTTGAGATTGAAATTTTAACTTCAATCAATAATCATGCAAAAGTCTAGTTTAGATATTTTGATTATGTGTGGTATTTATAAACATAAGTAATATACAACTCAACACCAAATTCAAAATTGAATTGGGAAAATAAGGCATACTGACGTCTCTTGATGTGCTGATAACTAGGGAATATGATTATTTGTCCTTTAATATCTACAAAAAGCTTACTAACACCGATATTTATTTCTATTAATTTTCAGTTTATGATTCTTCCATAAAAATGTCAGTGACTATGTCTGTGTTTTTAAAAGCTCTATGGATATGTGATCCCATAACGCTGGTAGATGAGTGTAGTCATAAAAGTCATACATTTAAGTAGTAATGTTATCCTAATCGGTTTGTAAACAAGGCTATCCCGAAAGCTAGGAAAACCTTTTATGCACCTATTATATAAAATGTGACTAATGATGATAGGACTAAATGTTTAGTGTTGCTTTATTCTCCCAACTTAGATCATATAACACAGATACTAGGAAACATTGCTTTGTAATATTACCTTTCGGTACAATAACATTATCAGTAAGACCTTTATAATTCATATGAAAATCATCCAACAATTGGAAATGTTTATGCGTCAAATGTAGGATAGGAGAAACTGCATCTGAGAGAACCTACTGATACCAACTCTCATTACGAAGGGAAGACCATAAAAATGGGATCACAAAAAACCCTGTCATGAAAGCGAATACTCTATAGACCTTAAAATATCAGTTATCTTATACCTATTCGCTGACTTTATCACTTGTAATATAATTACTAATATATAGAACTTTAATTTGTCCTCAGGCAAATCTAAAGCCCATGCTATCATCAACAAAATAATAATGAAAGATACATTAGAAAAACCAACCTTAAGAAAATTTGTCAAAGAGGTATATATCCACCCTGTTCAACCTCAAACCCTCTTAATCACAAGGCACCCCCATAACAACAAGGCAAGAAACTCTCAAGTGAACGGTTACCGTCGTTCAGGCCAGCAGTGTGAGGTATATGAGTTTAGGCACCAGACGGTACCCCGGGTATGAACTTGTGTTTTATATAACTTTCTTCATTACTGGAAGCTGATGACGTGTATTTCCTCCACGAAACAAGTTGTGCCACATATTTCCAAATGGATTATATGTTAAATAAAGAAATATGAACTGCTACTGAAGTGCGATGTCACCTTCATAAATATCATCACGGACTGTTGTGATCAATATATCTACAGTTAAATATCGCGATGGAGTTCCCACCAGAAAATACCCAGGACCTCCCAACACCCGCCAGATTATTGAGTAAGTACCGTCGTGCCTACCTCTCTGAAAACACCAAGAAGCTATAACAAAAATACCTACATGAATGCCTAAGGAATATAATAATACCACGTAGACACTCTAATCCCAATTGCCCACCATAGGTAGAAAGTAACTCAGTTTGGCCGAATCGTACATGAAATCCTTCTACAACATATAGACAATGTGAAAACTGACTCCAAGGAGAGCTTTTCCATGCCCGATACGCCTGAAGCCATCAACTATCTCAGAAACGCTAGAAGAGAGTTCTCCTCCGCCTCTGCTGACCAAGTTATAGCAGCCAACCGTATAAGTGAAGCAAGAAGGGGAAAAAAACAGATCATCAGAAAGAAGAACCATCTGGAATGGAAAACAGACAAGAGTTTTTGAAACGATTTATTGGCGAAAGCATCAAACTCAGAAAAAAATATCATCAGTCTTTCGTCTTATTCCTTAAACCAGACTGAAAAACTTGCTCTAGAACTTGAACTCTCTTTCTCTTTCTAATCCACCGACACTTTTAGTGCGAAACATTCAGTGTTTATTGCGATATCCACCAATAACGCCAACCAACATTTTAATTTCGTAAAGGCTCAATTTCAAGTGCCTTATCCAATGAAAGTTTTTCTAAGTGTAGTGACATGCCACATAGATTCCAGAGACGCATTGCAAATCTCAAGAAAAATGAACATATTCATATCACATAATAAGATAAGACTAGCTAGTTCGTGAATTTGAAGATAGTGAACTATAGATGCAAACTTCAGGATCTTTAAATGATATTGAAATAAATGAAAGATTAACATCAAATTCCCTAAATAATAAGGACCTTCAAATCTAGACTCAACTAATACTGAAATTAGCACCACACCATTGTAGAGAGTCAGTAAAGATAGTTAATTCCTCTCTTCCTTATACATATGGTCTTCCAAAAACTAAGAAGGATGTCTGTCACATGAGACCAATTATATCCTCTGATATTTCCTCTGGTTATAAAGTACATAAATTTTTAGCAAAACACCTTAGCATTATTCAAGGAAATTTATTCTTATCGCATAATATTAATAGCTTATTTTTTGTAAAAAAAAGTTAGGAACATTAATTTGCCTGATCATAAACTTATTATTTTTGATATGAATTGCGTTTCACTAAGGTTCCCTTTGAAGAAACCATCATTTACCAAAAGACTAGATTGAATGATCTTAGTCTTGCCTTGCCCCGGCCCATTAAAACTTTCATTGACTTAATAGAGCTTTGCTTTTTCAAAATTGTTTTTCAAGATGATGAAGGTAATTTCTTTAGACACGAATTTAGTCTTGCTATGAGAAATCCACTTTGTCCTATTCTCAGCAACTTATTCATGGAAGACTTTGGGACTGAAATTTTAACTTCAATCAATAATCATGCAAAAGTCTGGTTTAGACATGTTGCTTATGTGTGGTCTTTATAAACATAAATAACATCCACCTCAACACCAAATTCAAAATTGATTTGGGAAAAAGAATGCATACTGCAGTTTCTTGATGTGCTGATAAGTAGGGAATATGATCATTTGTCCTTTAACATTTACAAAAAGCTTTCTAACACAGACATATATTTCTATTAGTTTTCAGTCCATGATTCTTTTCTAAAAATGTCCGTGACTATGTCTATGTTTTTAAGAGCTCTACGGATACGTGATCCCATAAATCTGGTAGATGAGTGCAGTCATAAAAGTTATACATATACCTAGTTATTTTATCGTAATTGGTTTGTAAACAAGGCTTACTCGAAAGATAGGACGACGTTTTATGCATCTAATATAAAAAATGTGACAAATGATGATAAGAGTAAATGTTTAGTGTTGCTCTGTTCTCCCAAATTAGATAATATAAGACAGATACTGAGAAACAGAGCCTTTAATATTTCCTTCCAGTACAATAACACTATCTGTAAGACCTTTATAAATCATATGCCAAATCATCCAAAAATTGGAAATGTTTATGCTGTCAAATGTAAGACAGGATAAACTGTATACGAGAGAACCTACTGACAACAACTCTCAGTACGAAGGGATGACTACAGAAATGCGATCGCAAAAAACCTTCTCATGAACGCGAATACTCTATATGCCTTAAAAAAATCAGTTTTCTTATACCTATTCGCTGATTTTGCCGTTGGTAATATAATTGCTAATGCTAAGAACTTTAATTTGTCCTCTGGCAACTTTAAAGCCTATCCTATTAACAACCAAATCATTATGAAAGATATTAAAAAAAAGCCTATAAAATTTCGTCCAAGAGGCATATTGTTACCCTGGTCAACATCCTCCTCTCCTAACAACAAGGTATCTCCACTAACTACAAGGCACACGACTCTCCCGTCAACGGTTACTGTCGGTCAGGCCAGCAGTGTGAGGTACATGACGCTCGGCACCAAATGTTACCCGGGCGTGATGTTGTGATTTAGATAACTTTTATTATTTCTGGAGCATGATTACGTGGATTGCCTCTACGAAACAAGTTGTGCCACATGTATTGAAATAAATTTCATGTTAAATAAAGATATATGAACTTCTACTGAAGTGCGATGTCACCTTCGTAACTATCATCACGGACTGTTGTGATGAACATATCTACGTTTAAGGATCGCGATGGAGTTCCCACCTAAAAATACCCAAGAATTCCTACAACCAGCCAGATTTTTGAGTAATTACCGTCGTTCTCACCTCCCTCACAACACCAAGAAGCTACAAGAAAGATACCTACAAGAATATCTTACGAATATAATAATGCCAAGCACTCTAATCCCAATTGCCCTCCTTAAGCAAAGGAAACTCACTTTGGCAGAAGAGAGCATGAAATCCCTCTACAATACATAGAGAATGTCAAAACTGATTCCAACCATTCCTTTAACAACCTCAGAAACGCTAGCAGAGAGTTCTCCGCCTTTGCTGACCAAGTTGTAACGTCCAACCGTATTAGCGAAGCAAGAGGAGGAAAATAGCAGATCATCAGAAAGAAAACCCATCTGGAATGGAAAATAGACAAGATTTTTTACAACAGTTTATGGGCGAAAGCATCAATCTCAGGTAAGAATATAATCAATCTTTCGTATTATTCCTTGAACCAGACTAAGAACTTGCTCTAAGATTTAAGCTCTCTTTTTCTTTCAAATCCACTGACACTTTTAGTGTGAAACATTTAGCGTCAATCGTGATATTCACCAATAACGCCAACAAAGATTTTGATTCGTATTCGGCTCAATTTTAAGTGCCTTTGCCAGTCAAAGTGTTTCTAAGTGTAGTGACATGCCATTAGACTCCAGAGAGGCATTGCAAATCTCAAGAAAAATGAAGATATTCATATTTCAAAGTCTGATAAGACTAGCCACTTCGTAATTTTGAATACAGTGAACTTTAGATGTAAACTTCAGGATTTTTTAAGTAATATTGAAATAATTGAAATATTAGCATGAAATCCCCTTAATAATAAATACCTTCAACACTAGACTCAACCAATTCTTTAAATAGCACCAGAACATTGTGAAGTCTGTAAATATAGTTAATCCCTCTCATCCTTATATATATATAAAATTCTAAAAACGCAAGAGGATTGATATCCCCTCAGAACATTTATCTCCTGAGTTATTTCTTCTGGTTTTAAATTTTAAATTTTTTTTTAGCAAAATACCTTCAGCATTATTGAAGAAAATATCTGCCCATCGTGTGTTATTAAATGATTAGATTATATGTACAAAGTTAGGAAGATTAATTTGCCCGATCATAAACTTAACATATTTAATGTGAATTGCCTTTTCAATAAAGTCCCCATCGATGAAACCATCACTTACCCAAGGAAGAGATTGCCTAATCTTTGTCTTGCCTTGCCCCGGCCGTTAAAACTTTCATTGTCTTAGTTGAACTTTGCTTTTCCAATAATGTTTTCCATGATGATGAAGTTAATTTCTATAGACAGAAATTTGGTCTTGCCAAGAGATATCCACTTAGTCCTATTCTCAGTAACTTATTCATGTAATAATTTGAGACTGAAATTTTCCTTCAATCAATGATCATGCAAAATTCTGAAATATATATATTGATCATATGTGGTCCTTATAAACATAAAAAATATTCATTCCACCACCAAATTCAAAATTGAATTCAGAAAAATAAAAGGCAAATTGACGCTTCTTGATATGCTGATAACTAGGGAATATGATCATTTGTCCTTTAACATCTAGATATACTTACTAATCTGACATGTATACCTATTACTTCTCAGTCCTTGATTCTTCTCTGAAAATGTCCGTAGTATCTATGTTTTAAGGGCTCTTCGGATATGTGATCCTATAAACCTGGTAGATGAGTGTAGTCATAAAACACATAAATTTAAGTTGTTATGTTATCGTATTTGGTTTGTAAACAAGGCTTACTCGAGAGCTAGGAAGATATTTTATGAATGTATTATCAAAAATATGACAAATGGTGAAAGGACTAAATGTTTTGTGTTGCTCTATTCTCCCAACTTAGATAATATCAGACAGTCACTAGAAAACAGTTCTTTTAATATCTTCTTTGAATACAAGAACGCTATCAGTAAGACCATTAGAAAGTATAGGCCAATTCATCCAACAATTGGGAGTGTTTATGCCATCAAATATAACACTGGATAAACTTTAACTTAGAGATGCTGCTGACACCAACTCTCAGTACGAGGATATGACCACAAATATGCGATCGCAAAACACTGTCATGAAAGCGAATACTCTATAGACTTTAAAAAATCAGTTATCTTTTACACAGTCATTGACTTTGTCACTACTAATATAATTGCTAATACTATGATCTTTGATTTCTCCTTAGGCAACTTTAAATTCCATGCTGTCATCAACAAAATAATTATGAAAGATATATTGAAAAAAAAAGCTGAAAAAAATTTGTCAAAGAGGAATATTGCAATTCTAATCACTTTCCTCCCCTCCTAAGCACAAGGCAAACCCCCCTCTAACCAAAAGGCAGCAACTCTCTCGTCAACGGTTACTGTCGGTCAGGCCAGCAGTGTGAGGTATATGAGGTTAGGCACCAGACGGTACCCCGGATATGATGTTGGGGTTTATATAACTTTCTTGATTACTGGAACCTGATGACGTGGATTGCCTCCACGAAACAGGTTGTG
>JAUUEC010183058.1:0-10769 GCA_032361885.1 Panulirus marginatus
GATATTTCAGTTCTTACATTAGGAAGTGCTTGGCTATTGTGCTAGTCAGATCTAGAGTATGTCATTAGTCTCTAGTGATAATAAATACTAGTTTACGACCACTTTTAACTAGCCTCAAGTATTTATAGATTTACACTCTGCTATATTTCTGTATTTGTAGCCGTACAGTCGGATGGTACGTTATATATAGCCTTATAGATACAGAGGGAATGCAGGAGCTTGCTCATCTTGCCCTCCTGGTAATCGATGGAGATACAGGCTGGGTGTTGGTGAATTAGAACACAGTTGTTGGTGTTCTGCCACAGTGATGTGCTCCTTAGCTTGACTGACCCCAATGGTGTTGTGTGGAGTCTCCTTGCCTCGTTGTGCGTCTCGAGCCGGTTGCGCTGCGAGGATTGTGGGCGTGCAGGTGTGCTGCTCCATAACCTTAGTGACCATCATCCGTGTCGTGTGACAGGTGTGGACGTGACCATAGACGGATGCGACCCAGTGCTGGAAGACCCTCTGGCCGAGTGCAACTCCACGGCCCCCTCCCCGCCAGACGCCGACCACGCCTACTTCATCACCGACACTTGCTTCACGCCCGTCGTCACCAACATCACCATCGGTGACACCGAAGACGTCCTGGGACTCAGGTAAGACAGATGCCACAACTTTCCAGGACTCTGGGGTGGCGCACCCCGGGACGTGGGTGGGACGTCTCTAGCATCTCATGACTAAGATGAAGCATATTACATCGTTCATGATTCACATCAGACAGGACTAGAGCACTTGTTAAGTATTCATAGAGTCATTGTCATGTCCAGAGCCCTTGTTGAATATGCAGGCACAAGAGAGGGGAGTCGGATAGAGGAATTAAATCCATCTGTCGTTTCCAGCGGGCTGCAGACAAGGGCGGGAACGACCCTGACCATTGCAGGGTCTGGCTTCGGTAGCTCCCCCTGCCAGACCTCCGTCAGGGTGGGCCCCGCCTCCTGCTCCGTCACGGCCTCTGCCGACGACGCCGTCACCTGCGTCCTGGACGACCTTGAAAACCTCCTCTCCGTCTGGGCCTACCCTGTCTCCGTCAGCGTCGCCAACAGGTGAGGATCCCGGCTCTCTGCATCTTGTGTAGGAACAGTCTATACGTTTATAATGCATGTGGAAACTGTCTATACGTCTATATGTGGAGATTCCCCGTCTATATGTGTGTGTGTTCTATATAGATAATCTTATTATAGTGTTTAGATGTTGATTGTCAAACTCTTTAAACACTGCGGTGCAGATCATTCAACTGTTTGATGATGGTTTATGTTTGGAGCTGCCTGTAGTTACTTACCAAGTTTTATTTAATTGCATATACATATTTACGGCCCTTGATATTGATAAGATATGATTCTATAAAGCTCTCTAAGTTTTTGATAAAAGATAACTCCTTTTTACTGAATTCATGGAATCAAAAGGCGTATATGGAATGAAAACAGAGCCTTGAGAATCAGATGGAGAGGCCTGTGTCTGGGGGGAAGAAAACGTATATCATAACAAAGTATAATTTACGAACCTTCCTTGTAATTCCTCCCCAGGGGCAACGCCCTCACAGAGATCCAGGACTTCAAGGTCAAGGGTCAGGTTACAGTGGTGCCAGTCATGACCTCCTTTGACCCCGCTGTCGGGTCAGTGGCTGGAGGCACTCTGATCACCATCACAGGTAGGCTCAAACTACAGCTTAAAAATGATAATAGAATAACTGTAAATAAAACTGTAATGTGGTTACCTTCTTATCACGTTGGGCCAGAAATCTGACGTGACTTATTTACCAAATCCCGAAAACAGTTGATGTATATATATACCCAAAAATTCGTGATTATACCAAAAATGAATCACATTTCAAGAAATTCTGGTAAGTAGTTAAGACGGGTCTCATGCAAATGATGTCGGTGACCTAATCTGGTGTAGCACAACGGAACTATTGCATCTCTTGTTTGATGTTCTCCAACGTTTCATTTACGGCGGAGTCCAGTGAAAGGCACTGTGACGGTAGTATTGAGAACCAAAGTTGATCCTCATTGTCCTAACGCTTGGTGCTGGATCGATGCTTACTGACAGAGAGACAGACAGACACTGGTTGCGTCTCTAACAGTTTCACTTGTGTACCTGAAGCAGGAGGGAAACATTCAACAACATATTCAGTATTATTATGTCGCTCTGTGACAACGTACAGCAAATGTTGTTGATCTCGACTGCAAGCAGCTTATGCCAGTGTTCAGGTTGATAAAGACGACAACACAGCTGTCAAGCCAGTCAAGTGCATAGGCGGAGTCCAGCCAGGCGTATCAGCCTCGGAAACTGAACTTGTGCATTGCGTCCACAGGAACTGGGCTGAAGGCGTTCAACGGGCAGGCGATGGTCAGGCTTGGCTCAGGGACGTGCCAAGTGGTGAGTGTGACGGCCACCAACATCACCTGCCTGACCTCCCCGACCTCGCCCTCCAACGTCACCCTCGCACTCTTCGTTGGAGGGGTAAGTCGCACTCACTCCCTCTTCTATACAGGATTTTCGAGGCTTTTTAGAGGGTTCTTTTAGATCGAAATTGATTCCTTGCGACATTTACAGTGTCTCAGTTGAATCACATATTATGTTTGGATTTGTCTAAATACATTTTTTTTCCTTCTTATGTGTCGGCTTATAGATTGCTTGCTGTCGCGTGTTGGGTGATAGAATAAAGAGTATAGAAACGATAGATAGGTGAAGAAATGGTTAACCCCTTGAGCACAAGATAATGACCCTCGAGCACGACGGTACGACCCTTGAATATAATGATCTAGCCTTTAGAATTCGGACCATCATACCCAAGGGTCGTCTCTTCGTGCTCAAGGATTGTGCCGTCATGTTTAAGGGTCGTGCTTGAAGGTCGTACTGTCGTTCTCAGTGTAATAAAGCGAAACTGTCATCCTACTCAGGTCGAAGCTGTCAACGAAGCGTCAGACTCGACCTTCAGGTTCAGCGAGGCGGCCACGCCCACAGTCAGTAGCATTATCATCTCTGGTGAGACGGTCAGCATCACCGGGTCAGCGTTTGGCTCAGATTCTTCGAAAATCACCGTCACCTTCATCCCGACGTCTCCGAGACGCAGAAGGAGCATCGAGGACGAGGAGGAGGTGGCCATAGAGGAGGAGGAGGAGGAGGAGGGGACAACAGTAGCAACGGAGGAGGAGGAGGAGGGGACAACAGTAGCAACGGAGGAGGAGGAGGAGGGGACAACAGTAGCAACGGAGGACGAGGAAGTCGACGATGAGATAGGCGTGTACGACGAGGAGGCCGAGGAGCCTCGCAGCATGCATCGTCCTCAGGTTCGCTCCGAACTCTTCGATGAGTTCGACGCCGTGTCGGACTTCTGGGGCCACTTCACGAGGACCAACGCCAAGACCTTCGCAGACACCAAGAACCTGGGGGCGTGGCGTGTTGGAGGAACCAACCATACTTCCCCATCCTCCGAGACTTTAGAGGAACCACACAGAGTGAAACGAGAGGCGGAGGACGCGCCTGAGTCCTTCGTCTGCGTGGTCTCATCCACGTCCGACACTTCCATCGTCTGCGAAGCGACCGGTCTCCCGGCAGGCGCTTACGTCGTCATCCTCAACGTCGAGAGCTTGGGTGACGCCTTGGCTAACGGTGGTGTCAACGTGGTAACAGCAGCTGCCGTCATCACTGACATGACCCCCACTGAGGGCAGCATCAACGGCGGCGCCCTCCTCACCATCTCGGGCTTCGGCTTCATCCCTGGGGAGGTCAGCGTGACCCTGGACGGAGCCGAGTGTCAGCTCGTCAGCGAGAACACCACGACCCTAACCTGTCACACCCCGGCTCACGCCGCCGGCACCGTGACTGTGGTCGTTACTACCGGCGGCTCCAGCACCAACTCCCCCTCCGACTTCACCTACGACCTGACCAAGACCCCAGTGCTCACCTCCGTCTCGTAAGTTATACACATGTTACTAACCAGGAATAGATCTCCCTTGTATTGGTCCAGTAGTGGTTATTTTACTCTAACTTCAATCCTGGACAAGAATGGCTGACATGTCCCCAGATGTTAGTTAACTCCTCACAGATTCGTAGACGCATCCATGTCCGCCATTCTCTCTGGTTGAATTCCCGTGTTGTCGGGCATCTTGCGCCCTCGGGTCATCTCTCCTTGCGTCTCTCGCGACCCCGTATCGTCTCTCATGACCCTGTTACTCCTGCGACGTGCGCCCTTCACGCCTTATGTCCCTACATGTCACAGGCCCTCACTTCGTCAGATCCTAAGCCTTGATTTTATTATTCTAATTATTAGGCTATTGCTGGAAATTATATATATTTTTCTTACTCTTAACTCTCTTCTTCCCCCCCCCCCCAGGCCTGCCACTGGCATAACCGTGGGCATGACCTTGACCTTGCGCGGCAGTGATCTGAGGCTATCCGGAAGTGACCCCGAGGTTCTGATAGGGGGCGCTCCATGCCCCGTGGACACTGCCTCCGACACTGAATTGACCTGCACCGTGAGTACAGCCTTTGCCACTCGTTACCGTATGACACTCCAACAGGTCACTGGTATATACATATATGTCTATAATGATACATAATGTCTCCCTCACCCCTGTCACGCTGATATGTCCGTCCCCCTCACCCCTGTCATACTGACAGACTGACATCCCTCACTCAATCCTTCTGACACCAGTGTAACTCTTCTCTCACCCTTTCAACACACCCTTCCCCGTCGCCCCTATGACACAGCACCACCTCACTACCCCCCGATCGTACCCCTCTCCCGTCTTTTTCTCCTGAACCCCTGATTAAACCCGTTTTGACCCCTGAACCCCGGAGATAACTCCTTTCTGGACTCCTGAGTCACGGATCTGACTCCCTGTTCGGCAGAGTCCGGACTTGGTGGCGGGGACCTACGAGCTGGGGGTGAGGGACCTCACGTACGGTGACTCCAGCAACTTCTCCGTGACCTACGACCTCTCGCTGACCTCCCTCTCACCTAACACTGGTTAGTGTGTGTGTGTGTGTGTGTGAATATCTGTGCGTATTTCTGTGCGCAGCTGCGAGTATAGAAAGGTTTTACACCATAAACAACAAAACTAAAAGAGAAGAAGAAATAAAAATTCCATTCATAAGATGATAAAAAGAAAACACACCTACATGTTTTACATCACAACATAAAACAAACTAAACCTATCAATGCGTCACAAACATAAACCATAACAGAGAAGTTGCAATAAACCAGTCATTTTAAACCTCCGTTGTTCTGGCGTCTTCAGGAGGTTTTGGTGGAGCGGAGGTGACCATCAGTGGAGTAGGCTTTGACCCCGCCGGCGGCTCGACCGTGACCTTCTGCGGTGACCTCTGCAGCCCCGTGAACTCCACCTCCTCCAGCAGTCTGGTGTGTGTGGCCCCAGCCATGGCACAAGGTCAGTTACCAACCGCCCGGATGGTGCCAGTCTGGTAACTGGCACATTGGGGCAGGTCAGGGTCCTTGATACAGTTATTCCCTCAGCTATGAAAATACTGTTTATTTAGCCAGCAGTCAGTTAATCACAGTTATCTGGAAAGACTTATTCAGGTCATTTTTTATTTTTGTTTACTTCTCGTTGCTGGGCAGTTAGTTAACTTTCATTTCGCATCACTCGACCTCCGTGGACGTACAGTCAGTCCATCATCAGCCAGCATCCAGGATACTGAACTAGACTGTTATATGTAGTCAGTTACCTTCCAGTCTCGGACGGTCAGCTTCCATAGGCGCTCTCAGCCCGTTGAGCACGATGGTACGACCCTTGAGCACTACGGTACGACCCTCGAGCTCAACGGTGCGATCTCAGGGTATGGTGGCCTGATTTTCGACCTCACCCTCATACCCAAGGGTCGTAACGTCGTACTCGAGGGTCGTACCCCCGTGATCAAAGGTTAGCCGACGCGTGAATTCATTTAGAGAGAAGATATATGGTCGTCTGGACGACTGGCCTTGGTCGCTCAACTCACAAACCGTCAGTTCGTTTATGTTACCGAGAGCGTCACGTCAGTGAGCATCAGTGATGACTGACAAGCAGGTAGTGTAACAGTTACCATCGGTAACACCGGTAGTCCCGTTGAGACTAATCTCGCAGGGGGACAGAGGTGGAAGCTGCTTTGAGAAAGTATAAGTATTTCTGTTGACGGTACTTATGGCACTGCATTTACATTTACGGCGTTTGTAAGTAGTGGCAGGAGTCTTGTTTACACCCGGTACTGAAAAAGATCTCTGGTGACGTGAGTGAGTTCATTACAGGTGGCAAACAAAGTTGATGTTGTCACTTGCCTCCTTGCAGGGGAGGGGAGCACCTTGCTGTGTGACGTTCTGGTGTCGAACCCCGACGGCTCCAACGCGACGCTGGCTGGGGGCTTCACCTACGACGCCTCCATCACCGCCAGCGTCGCCTCCGTCTCCCCGGCCAGGGGCGGCACTGCTGGAGGCACCACACTCACCATCACTGGCAGCGGCTTCGCGTGAGTTACACAACTGACTCTGCACATGTCCTCCTTAGTTCTCCAGCGGGTCAGGGGTGGCACACCCGGCTAATCATGTGATACAGTCTGTAGGTTATGTACGCGTGATATAATAATGATGAGGTACTACCTATGTATGTAACTCCATGCTTCAGACTGCATGCCAGTTGGCTCAACTTCAGAGTCTGCTTAATACATCACTGGCTGCGTCTGAAGTGAGGGAGGTGCATTCTGGCATTTAGGGACGGCCGTAGCTATGCCGTCTTAGTGTAGAGTCTCGGTTGCGGTGACTTCTAGATTATGTTATCGCTTGTGTTGTGTCGTGACGACAGAGCAAGCGGCAACACCGTGAAGATCGGAGGGTCGGTGTGCGTGGTGACGGCTGAGAGCACGACGGAGATAACCTGCACGACGGAGGCCCACCAGGGCCCCGGGTCCTTCCCCGTCGTAGTCACCGTGCCTGCATCCGGCATCGCCACCACGGTCAGTACTGCCTCGGTCACAGGCTGCTTCTCCTTCTCCTGCCCAGCCTCTCTTCCCTGTATGATCGCCTCATAAACTCACCCTCTTCCCTCACCTCATCCAAGTCATCCGTTCCCTCACCCTCAGGACGACAATGGCGTCTTCTTCTACATCGACCGGTGGAGTTCCCCCTACACGTGGGGAGGCGAGCCCGTGCCATCTGAGGGCCAGCTGGTCGTCATCGAGGAGGGCCAGACAATTCTCATCGACCAGTCGACCGATGTCCTCAAAATGTTGCTCATCAAAGGTAAGGATTCACTCGGTTATGTCCTTCTTTGATGTAATCACACGGACGACCAGTGACACCATCAGCTGCTTTGTGAATGCCTCGTCAATAACATCAATTACATTTCTTTGAATATAATTTCTGTCATCCATATGTCTGGTCTGCGTCGAGATGATTATATCCTGAATTAAATTCTCTTCATCTCTTCTACGGGTCTCTGGCGTCAGCGAAAATTATTCTCACCTTTTTATTTCACATCGGGAACTCTCACTGAACCTTCGTCTTCCCCTCCGTCAGGTGGTCATGTGGTAGTTGATCCAGATGCCCCGGACGAGATCGTCCTGAGGGCAGAGTACATCCTCATCGTTGGGGGCGGATCTCTCAGCATCGGCTCGGAGGAGGAGCCCTTCACGGGCAAGGCCGTCATCGAACTCCACGGCAACAGCCGGTCCATCGAACTACCCACCTACGGCGCCAAGGTCCGGGACTCTGTAGTCTATCTCCTTGTAGGATCCCGTCGTCAACCATTCCCTGAATTCCTCTTATATCCCACATAGGGACTCGCTCAGTTGCTGTCCTTCAGGACCCTCCTATCTGCTGTCTTTTACGATCCTTTTAGCATAATGTATAGGATTTGACCCTTAATGAAAAAAATTAAGCTCTGCGACGGATATATTGGTCTCCCTACCCCGGGATTCGAACCCATGTGGCCACTGTTGATACCATTACCGAGGACTCGCGTGTTGCAGGTCCTGGCGGTGCGCAACGGGACCTTAGACCTCCACGGAGCGCACGTCCCAATAACGTGGACTCACCTGGCCTCCACAGCCTCACCTGGCGACACCTCTATTACCCTCAAGCTTCCGGTCACCTGGCAGCCAGGAGACCAGGTGGTCATCGCTACCACAGAGCACAGGTGAGGTGGGGGGGAACTCACAGGTGGGGCACGGCGCTGGGGAGGAGGGCAAAGCAGCAGCAAAGGGAAACCTGCGGATATTTTATCATACCGGGCAGGGCTGGTGTTAAGCGTAACGTGTTATGTCACGGGGTGACATGACACGTCAGAACGGGACAAGCAGGGTAGTAACGTCACAACTGACCTCTGACCTCCCAGCCAAGGTCATAAGGAAGCGTTTATGTTTTTTCTTTAGTCGCTTCCAACTCCTCGATGATAGATTTTACTCACCAGGTCAATGTAAGCCAATTACCAGAGACCCCCTGACCTCTCACCCCACCGACCTGACCCACAGGTTCATGAAAAACGAAAACGAGGTTCGAACCATCGCCTCAGTGTCCGGGGACGGCCTAACCCTGACGCTGACGGAGGCGCTGCAGCATGAGCACCTCTCCCTCCAGCAGACCCTTGGTGGCCGCACCATCGAAACCCGCGCCGAGATCGGCCTCCTCACCAGGAACGTCAGGGTTCGAGGAGCCGTCAACTCCGCCTTCACCGAGACCATAGAAGCATGTGACGAGAACTGGAGACCTGGTAATTTCTGACGTGCTGTGTGGGTGTGTCGGTGGATATTAGGGTGTGGATGGGTGTGTGTGTGTGTATGTTGGTGTCTGGATGGGTGGATAAGTGTATTTCGATACAATTGTCAAGTGAAAGATTCCAACAGTATTGCTTCGTACGCTAGTCTTGTCCAGAGATCGAAAGATCAAAAGCATTACAAAGATGAAGAAATCGTCCTCTGTTGATGGTCGAGACGTCGGAAGGAACTGGTCGAGCGACAAGCGTCTGGTAGATATGGCTCAGTGTTTACAGGCAGGTGGGCGTCTGGCGAAGACAAGTGTGTGGACAGGAAGGACTGTAGGTTTAGGGCAGTTTATAGAATAAGGAAAAGGGACTGTTAGAGAAACCCTTGTACCGAAAAGATGGAGACTAATGGAGAGGAGGGGCACTTGGGATGACTGGGAGGCCCAGAGGAGCTTCCATTGGTACACTTGCGTCAGTCCGCCGACTGACTCGTCCCCGTCTGTACCGCAGGTCAGTTCCAGACGCAGTCCTGCTTCAACGGCAGGTTCGGTGAGGAGATCGGCAGCGATCAGTTCGGGGCGGTGGTCATGTTCGCGGGCAAAAATCCGGACGAGGACTTGGTTCGAGGTCGCATCCAGTACGTCGAGGTCACCGAGGCTGGTCAGGTGAGGTCATTGGTAGGTCACTCACGCTGTTCTGTCTGGCCCGTAGTCGCCAGCCGACACAAGTGAGTAAGAGAAACCCTTGTGCTAAAAAGATGGAGACTTGAAACCTGCCAATTCCAGGTTTCGATATTTCTAACTGATTCATCAGGAGATATTTATTTACGTTCGAACTCTAAGCCTCCAGAGAGCATGAGAGAACCCAGCGCCCCATTTAAGGCGCGGAAGCATCTTCTAAACCAGTGTCCCTCCCGCCGCAGGCCTTCCAGCTGGGGCGGTACCCGCTCCACTTCCACCTGGTGGGCAACGTGAACACCTCCTACATCCGCGGGTGTGCCGTCCACCGCACCTACAACAGGGCCATCACCATCCACGCCGCCAACTACCTCACCGTCGAACACAACGTCGTCTACGACAACATGGGCCACGCCATCTTCACGGAGGACGGCGTCGAGCAGCACAACGTCATCCAGTACAACTTGGCTGTCTATACCCGCACGTCGTCCTCTCTCCTCAACGTTGATGTGACGCCGTCGTCCTTCTGGGTGAGTGGTTCGTTCCGCCGTCGTCGTCGTCGTCGTCCCCCTTTGTCAAGATAGTCTCCCTCCATCATCGTCCCTGATCGTCTTTAAGGCCTTCTTGGTGTGATGATGCGCGCCTCAGCCACAGCCACCTGGCCACTCATGGCTTCCCTCCACAGGTGGTGCCACTGACACAGCCGGTTTCCCTCCACAGGTGGTCAATCCCAACAACATCGTGCGACACAACGCAGCCGCTGGAGGGACGCACTTCGGATACTGGTACAGGATTGAACGAAATCCTTCGGGACCTTCGGCCGACACTTCCTACTGCCAGAACAACGAGCAGATGGGCGAGTTCCGCAACAACACCGCCCACTCCATGGGCAGGTACGACCTCCCCCCTCCCCAGTGGCAGGACCATAGTCGCTTCTGCCTTACCTGTGACATTCGTTCACACTGCCTAACACCACTTTTGATGAGCCAAGAGGCCTACGTCAATCCCCCGTTGATTTGCTTGTGATAACATTTTTCTAAGAGAAATTGACGAATATGGTCTCTCACTTGCTCTTACTTGTTGTTCTTACTTCTCTCAGGGGGTCAGTGGCGTCAAGGAAGATCATAACCCTGACCTTGTCTCTCCGACAGGTACGGGTTGTGGGTGTTCTCGATGGATGGCTACAACCCCAAGACGGGCAACTGTGGAGGGAGCGATGAGGTGGGTGGAAGCTCAGGCGTTTATCCCTGCATTTGGCGCTCTGTGATTCCCTCTTTAGATACTCTTCCAAAATTCTTTTTCCCACAGTTCAAATTTTATGCCATTCACGTACATTTATTCTCCAATGTTCTCTTATAAT
>JAUUEC010184166.1:0-10756 GCA_032361885.1 Panulirus marginatus
ACTCTGAGTATGAAATTGAATTATACATAGAGCGAGAAATCAGTTCATAAGGAATTCTGGTAAAGAATAAATTATATTTAGTTTTGTTTATGTAATCATTATTATTTACAGATTCATTCAACTTTAAATTTAATAATTGTATTTCAATATACATTTTTTCATCATTTGTTATTAAAATAATTATTGAAAGTGTATTAAAAGGGATTATTGTGTTCTCCATACGAGTTATGCAATATACAGTAAACTTAATAATAGCGATTGATATATTCTTACAATGATTCGAACCCTTTTATTCCCTGGATTGGAAGAATGAATCATCCATGAATATTCAACCTATTCATACATAGCAAGAGCGTATGTTTGTGGAATTATCGAAGACTTTTCGGTTGGCGGGTGAAACTTGAGGAAGAAAATGGTCAAAGTTTAATAGGGGAATCGGAAGTAATCTTCCTGTTTGCTCCCTCAGTGTCCACCCTGCAGATACGTGATATAATGCAGATAGACAGACGTATTTACTAAGTATGTATGTGCCTTGTACCATTATATATTAAAGTATGTCTTGTAAACCTACGACCTCCGTTTTCTATATTACATTATGCTGTGTAAACACCAGTAACGCCCTGGCATCCAACACGTGCAGTCACGCTTCATCGTTCAATCTCTATACATCCTTAATATAGCCTTGTAAGTGAAGTGCTGGTTTCACTTGAACCTACAAACCCTCTATAGAGACACCACATAACGCAGTGAGTAACTACAGACACCACCTCCAGTCACCCCACAAAAGCACAAATGACACAACCTCTTACTGCCCCACACAAGAAGACATGACACCACCTCCTACTCCACACAGGCAGACAGGACAACACCTCACACCGCCCCATACAGGCAGACATGAAACCAACTCCTACCGCCCCACATAGCAGACATGACACCAAGTCCTATGGCACCACACAGGCAGACATTGCATCATCATACCTCCCCACACAGGCAGATATGACATCACCTCCAACTTTCCCAAACAAGCAAACATGACACCACCTCCTATTGTTCCAAAGAGTCACACATTACATCACCTCCTTCCATTCCATGCAAACAGAAATGACATCATCTCCAAACACCCCACACAGACAGACATGACACATCTACTAACCCCCACCCCCCACACAGGCGCACATTGCATTACCTTCTACCATCCCAAACAGTCAGACATGACACTACCTCCTACTGCCCCACACAGGCAGACATGACGCCACCTTCTACCACCCCACACAAGAAGACATGACACCGACTCCTACCACCCAACACAGGCAGACAGGACACCATATCCTACCGACTTACACAGGCATACATAACACCACTTCCTACAGCCCCTTACAGGCAGGCATGATGTCACCTCCTTCCACAACACGCAGACAGATATGACACCAAATCGTACTAACCCAAAAACGCAGACATGACAGCAGCTGCTACTGTCCCACAGAGGCAGACATGACACCACATCCTACCACCCCACACAGGCAGACAGGACACCATCTCCTAACACCCCACACAGGCACACATGACACCGCCTCCTAGTGCCCCACACAAGCAGGTATGACATTACTTCCTACCGCCCCACACAAGAAAACATGACGTCATCCTCTAACACCCTACACAGGCAGACATGACACCACTTCCAACCACTCAACATAGTCAGATATGACACCATCTCCTACCTCTCACACAGGCAGACATGACACCATATTCTACTGCCCCACACAGGCAAACATGACACGACCTCCTACTGGCCCACACAGCCAGACATGACGTCACCTCCAACCAGCCCACACACGCACACATGACACCACCACTAAGTACCTAACAGAGGCAGATATGACACCATCTCCTACCGCCTCACAGAGGCAGACATGACGCCATCTACTACCCCCCATACATGCAAATATGACATCACCTGTCAAACCACACAGACAGGCATGACTCCACCTCCTACTGTCCCACACAAGAAGACATGACACCACCTCCAACTACCCCACACAGGCAGATAGGACAACAACTCACACCGCTCAATACAGGCAGACATAACATCACCTCCTACCGCCCCACAGGGGCAGATATAGCATCACCTGATACTTTCCCCTAAAAGCAGACATGGCACTACCTCCTACTGCCCAACAGGTAGACATGACACAACCTCCTACCGCCCAACACATACTTTTATTATACCATCTCCCACCGCCCCACACAGGCACAGATGACACCACCTCATACCACCCCACACAGGCAGAAATGACACTACTTCCTACTGCCCCACACAGGGCGACATGATATAATCTCCTATCACGACACACAGAGAGATATGACACCAAATCCTACCGTTCTAAATAGGCAGTCATAATACCACCTCCTATCGCCCCACACGGGCAGACATGACACAACCTCTTAGTGAATCACAGAGGCAAACATGACGCTACCTCCTACCAGCCCACACACGCAGACATGACACCACCTCCAACTACCCTACATAGGCAGATATGACACCACCTGCTGCCGACACAAGCAGACATGACACCAACTCTTATTGCCCAACACAGGCAGACGTGAAACCACCTCCTACCGCCCCAAACGGGCAGACATGACACCTCCTCCTACTGCCTCATACAGGAAGACACTACCGCCTAGCACCCCACACAGGTAGACATAGCACCACCTCCTACTGCCCCACACTGACAGACATGACACCACCTCCTACCATCCCAAACTGGCAAACATGATGCCATATACCACGCCATAGACGCAGACATGACACCACCTCCTACTGCTCCATACATGTTGTTATGACACCACCTCCTACCGTCCCACACAGGCATACATGACACCACCTCTTACGATCCCACACAAGCACACATAACACTAACTCCTTCCACCCACATAGCCAGACAGGACACCATATCCTACCGCCCTGCAGAGGTAGACATGACAGCACCTCCTACTGCCCCACCCAGACAGATGTGATATTAATTCCTACTACCCCAAACGGGCACACATGACACCACCTCCTACAGCCCCAAATAAGCAGACAGGACACCACTCCTACCACACCACAAAAGCAGATATGACACCACCTCTTACCGCCTCACTTAGGCAGACAGGACACCACCTCCTACCACCCCACACAGGCAGACATGACACCACATCCTACCACTCCAAACAGGCACACAAGACACCACCTCCTACTGCCCCACACAGGCAGACATGACACCACCTCATACTGTCCCACACAGTCAGACATGACACCACCTCCTACTGCCCGAGACAGGCAGACATGACACCACCTCCTACCGCCTCACACAGTCAGACATGACACCACCTCCTACTGCCCCACACAGGCAGACATGACACCACCTCTTACTGCCCCACACAGGCAGACATGATAACAGCTCCTACCATCCCAGAAAAGCAAACATGACACCACCTCATACCGCCTCACACAGGCAGATATGACACAACCTCCTACTGCCTCACACAGGCAGACATGATATTACTTCCTATCACGCCACAAAGGCAGACAGGACACCACCACCTAACGCCCCATACAAGTAGATATGACACCACCCAATATTGACCCACACAGGCAGATATGACACCACCTCCTACTCCTCCACACATGTTGTTATGACACCACCTCCTACCGCCCCCAAAAGAAGACATGACACGACTTCCTACCATTCCAAAAAGGCAGACGTGAAACCACCTCCTACCATCCTACACAGGCACACAAATCACCACCTCCTACTGCCCCACACTGGCAGACATGAAACTACCTGCTACCGCCCAACACAGACAGGCATGACACCACCTGCTACCGCCTAACACAAGCAGACATGATAACACCTCCTACACCCAACACAGGTAGACAGAACACCACCTCCAATTGCCCCATACAGGCAAACATGACCCCACCATCTAACGCCCCACGAAGGTAGATATGACACCACCTCCTACTGCCCCACACAGGCAGAAGTGACACCACCTCCTACTACCCCACACAGGCAGACATGACACCGTCTGCTAACAACCCAAACAGGCAGACATGACACCACCTCCTACTGCCCCACAGAGGCAGACATGACATCACCTCTTACCGCCCCACTAAGGCAGATATGGTATCACCTCCTACCTCCCACACAAACAGACGTGACATCACCTCCTATCTTCCCAAACAAGCGGACATGACACCGCCTCCTACTTCCCCACAGAGGAATACATGATACAACCTCCTACCACCCAACACATGCTTCTATGAGACCACCTCCTACCGCCCCACACAGAGACATGACACCACCTCCTACCGCCCCACACAGAAAGACATGACACCACCTCCTACCACCCCACGCAGGCAGACATGACACCACCTCCTACACCCGTACACACAGGCACATATGACATTACCTTATACCAACCCACACAGACAGACATGACACCATCTCCTACCTCACCACACAGGCAGACATGGCACCACCTCCTACCGCCCCATATAGGCAGATATATCACCTCCTACCGTCCCAAACAGTCAGACATTATATCACCTCCTACCACTCCATATGCACAGACATGACTGCCTACTACTGCCCCTGACAGGCAAGGAATGAAGCCACCTCCTTCCCCCCCTCCCCCCAGAGAAGCACATGTGACATCACCTCCTACCACCACACACAGACAGATATGACATCAATTCCTACTGCCTCACACAGGTAGACATGACACCTTCATTGGCAGACATAACACCACCCCCAACCTCCTCACACAAGCAGATATGACGCCACTTCCCACCACCCCACACAGATAGAGAGGACAAACCCTCAAACCGCCCCACACAGGCAGAATAACACCAAGTCCTACAGCCTCACACAGGTAGACATGACAGCATCTCCTACTGCCCCACACAGACGGATATGACATCAATTCCAACTGCCCCAAACAGGCAAACATGACACCTCTTCCTACTGCCCCACACAGGCAGACATGACACAACCTCCTGCCGCTCAACACAGGCAAACATGACACCACCTCCTACTGCCCCACACAGGCAGACATGACACCAACTCTTACCGCCCAACACAGGCAGACATGACACAGCCTCTTCCGATCCCACACAGGTAGACATGATATCACCTCCTACCACCCAACACATGCATTTATGACACCACCTCCTACCGCCCAATACAGGCAGACAAGACACCACCTCCTACTGCCCCATACAGGCAGACATGACACCATCACCTAACGCCCCACTGAGGTAGATATGACACCACCTACTGCCACACACAGGCAGAAATCAGACCACCTCCTACTTCCCCACACATACAGACATGACACCATCTCATAGCACCCTACACAGGCAGACATGACATCACTTCCTACCACCCAACACATGCTTTTATGACACCACCTCCTACCGCCCAATACAGGCAAACAGGATACCACCTCCTACAACCCCTCTGAGGCAGACATGACACCACCTCCTACTGCCCCATACAGCAAGACATGACACCCACTCGTACTGCCCCACACAGGCAGACATGGCACCACAACCTAACGCCCTAGAGAAGTAGATATGACACCACCTATTACTGCCCCAGAGACGCAGAAATGACACCACCTCCTACTGCCCCACACAGGCAGACATGAAACCTTCTCCTAATATCCCACGCAGGCAGACACGACACCACCTCTTAACACCCCACAAAAGAAGACATGACACCACCTCCTACCACCCAATACATGCTTTTATGACACCACCCTCTACCGCCCAATATAGGCAGACAGGACACCACCTCCCACTGCCCCATACAGGCAGACATGACACCATCACCTAACGCCCCACTGAGGGAGATATGACACCACCTTCTACCACCCAATGCAGGCAGAAATGACACAACCTCCTACTGCCCCAAACAGGCAGACATGACACCATCTCCAACTGCCCCATACAGGCAGATTTGACACCACCTCCTACCCTTACACAGAGACAGACATTACACCACATCCTACCGCCCCTCACAGGCAGACATGACGCCACCTCCTGCCGCCCCTACCGGGCAAACATGACACAACCACCTGCTACCCAACACAGGCACGTATGACGCCACCTCCTACCAGCCCAAACACGCAGATATGACGCTAACTCCAACTGCCCCACATAGGCAGACATGACGCAATCTCCCCACACTCCACAAAGGCAGACATGACACGACCTTTTCACACCCCACACAGGCAGACATGACACCACTCCTGCTGCACAACACAGGCAGAAATGACAACACTCCCTAACGCCCCAAAAAGGCAGGCATGACAACAACTTCTATTGACCCACATAGGCAGACATGACATCATCTACTGCCTCACACAGGCAGACATGACACCACCTCCTACCACCCCACATAGACAGACGCTCCTACCACCCTACACTGACAGATGTGACATCACCTGCTACCTCCCCAAATAAGCAGATAAGAAAACTGTTTTTCTACCACCCCACACAAGCAGACATGACATCAATTACTTCTACTCCACAGAGACAGACATGACTTCAACTCCAACCTCTCCACACAACCAGACATGACAGAACCTACTGCTGCTCTACACAGGTAGAAATGATACCACCTGCTACTGCTCCACACATGAAGATATGACGTTATTTCCTACCGCCCCACACAGGCAGACCTGACATCACCTCGTACCGCCCCACACAGGCAGACATGACATCACCTTTTACCTCTTCACACAAGCAGACATGACATCACCTACTTATGCCATACAGAAACAGACATGATATCACCTCCTACCTCCCTTACAATCAGACATGACACCATCTATCTCCCTAAAGAGGCACACATGACGAGACCTCCCACTTCCACACAGAAATATATGACACCACCTCCTACTGTCCCACATACGCAGACATGGCACCACCTCCAACCTCCTCACACAGGCAGACATGACACCAACTCCTACCGCCCCACACAGACAGATATGACATCACCTCCTACCGCCCTACTAAGGCAGACATGGCATCACCTCCTACCACAACACACAGGCACATATGACAAACCTCCTGCCTTCTCACACAAGCAGATATGACGCCACCTAATTATGTCCCAAACAGACAGGCATGACATCACCTCCTACCACCCCACATAGACATACATGACACCATCTTCTACCTCCCCACACAGGCACACATGACATCACCTCCTACCGCCCCATATAGGCAGATATGACATCACCTACTACCTCCTCACACATGATATCACCTGCTTATACCCCACAAAAACAGACATGATATCACCTCCTACCTCCTAAACAATCAGACATGACACCATCTCCTACCTCCCCACACAAGCAGACATAAAATCACCTCCTACCACCCCATATGGGCAGATAAGACAACACCTCCTAACACCCCACTCAGGCAGACATGACACTACCTACTACTCCACGTGGGCAGACACGACACCACCTTCTACAGCCCCAAACAAGCAAACATGACACCACCTCCTACTGCCCCACACAGACAGACATGACACCACCTCCTAACATCCCACAAAAGCAGAAATGACACCACCTCCTACCACTCTACACAGGCAGACATGACACCACCTCCAACCACCCCACACAGGCAGAAAGGACAACACCTCATACAGCACCACACTGACAGATATGACACCGACTCCTACAGCCCCACAGAGGCAGACATGACACCAACTCCTACTGCCCCACACAAGCAGACATGACACCAATTCCTATCGCCCCACATAGGTAGACTTGATATCCCATCCTACCTCCCCTCTGAGGCAGACATGACATCACTTCCTACCTCCCCACACAGGCAGACACACCACCTCCAACATTTCCAAACAAGCAGACATGACACCATCTCCTACCGCCACACAGAGGCGGACATGACACTACCTCTTACGATCCCACACAGGCAGACATAACATCACCTTCTACCGCCCCACACAGACAGATATAACACATTATTTCTACCTCCTTACACACGCTGACATGAAACCACCCCCTTGCCGCCACAAACAGGCAGACATGACATCACCTACTACCATTCCACATAGGCCGACATGAAACCATCTCCTACTGCCTCATACAGGCAGACATGACACCACCTACTACTGCCCCATACAGGCTGACATGACACAACCTCATAACGCTCCATACAGGAAGACAAACACGACCTAACCTAACCTACCTCCCAAAACAGGCAGACACGACATCACCTCCAACATTCCTAAACAAGCAGACATGACACCACCTCCTAACGCCCCACACAGGTAGACAAACACGACCTCCAGCTGTCCCACAGAGACAGTTATGACACCATCTACTACTGCCCCATACAGGCAGACATGACACTACCTCCTACCGCCCCACACAGGTAGACAAAAACGGCTTCCTACTGCCCACACAGGCCGACATGACACCATATCCAACTGCCCCAAACAGGCAGATATGACACCACCTCCTACTGCCCCAAACAGGCATATACGACTGCACCTCCTACCACTCCACACAGGCAGACATGTCACCATCTCTTAACTCTCCTCAGAGGCAGATATGATACCAATTCCTGCCACTCCACACAGGCACACATGACATTACCTCCTACTGCCCCACACAGACAGACATGGCACCACCTCTTACTATATCACAAGGGCACACATGACACCACCTCCTACCGCCCACACAGGCGTACATGACACCACCTCTTTCTGCCAAACACAGGCAGCCATGACACCGCAACCTACTGCTCCGCACAAACAGACATGACACCACCTCTTACCACCCCACAGAGGCACACATGACACCACATCCTACTGCCCCACACAGGCAGACATGACACCATCTCCTACTGCCCCACAGAGGCAGACATGACGCCACCTCCTACCGGAACACAGAGGCAGACATGACACCACCCCCTACTGCCTCATACAGGCAGACATGACACCACCTCCTACTGCCTCATGCAGGCAGACATGACACCACCTCCTACTGCCTCATACAGGCAGACATGACACCACCTCCTACTGCCCCATACATGCAGACATGATATCACCTCCTACCACCCCACAAATGCAGAAACTACACCACCTCCTACTGCTCCAAACAGGCAAATATGACACCTTCCAACTGCCCCACACAGGTAGGATGAAACCACATCCTGCCACCCTACACAGGCAGACATGACACCACCTACCACCCCACACAGGCAGACAGGACAACACCTCAAATTTTACCGCACAGGTAGACACGACACCAGCTCCTACCGCCCTATACAGCAGACATGACACAAATTCCTATCGCCCCACACAGGTAGACATATCACATCCTATCGCCTTACTAAGGCAGACAAGACATAATCTCCTACCTCCCAAAACAGGCGGACACAACATCACCTCCAACATTCCTAAACAAGCAGACATGACACCACCTCCTAACGCCCCACACAGGTAGACAAACACGACCTCCAGCTGTCCCACAGAGACAGTTATGACACCACATCCTACTGCCCCAAACAGGCAGATGTGACACCACCTCTTACCAACCCACAAAGGCAGACATGATACCACCTCCTACCACCCCACATAGGCAGACATGACACCAACTCCTAACGCCCTACACAGGCAAACATGACGCCAATTCCTATTGACCCCACAGACGCACACATGACATCAGCTCCTACTGTCCCACTAAGGCAGACATGACATCAGCTCCTACTGTCCCACTAAGGCAGACATGACATCACCTCCTGCTTCCCCAGACAGACAGACATGACATCACCTTCTACTTTCCCAAACAAGCACATAAAACTCCACCTCCTACCACCCCACAGAGGCAGACAGGACACCATAAACTACAGTCCTACACAGGCAGATATACGCCACCTCCTACCACCCCAAACAGACAGACATGACACCATATCTTACCACCCAACAGAGGCATATAGGACTCCACCTCCTACCACTCCGCACAAGCAGACATATCACCATCTCCTAACTCTCCACAGAGGCAGACATGACGCCAATTTCTGCCACTCCACACAGGCACACATGACATCACCTCCTACCATCCCACACAGACAGATATGACATGACCTCCTACTACCCAACAGAGGCAGACATGACATCACCTCCTACCGCCCACACAGGCGTACATGACACCACCTCTTTCTGCTAAAAACAGGCAGACATGACACCATCTCCTACCTTCCCACACAGGCAGACATGACATCACCTCCTACCACCCAACACAGGCAGACATGACACCACCTCCAAACAACCCACTTAGGCAGATATGACATCACCCCTACTGCCCCACACAGGCAGACATGACACCACCTCCTACCAACCAACACAGGCACACATGACACAACCTGCTGCCCCATACAGGCATACATGAGACTACCTCCTAACGGCTCACTTAGGCAGACATGACATCACCTTCTGCTGTCCCACACAGACAGACATGACACCACCTCCTACCGCCCCACACAGGCAGACATGACAGCACCTCCAACAACCCCACACAGGCAGACATGACACCACCTCCTACCAATCCAAACAGGCACACATGACACCACCTCCTACTGCCCCATACAGGCATACATGACACTACCTCCTAACGGCCCACATAGGCAGACATGACACCACCTTCTGCTGCCCCACACAGGCAGACATGA